>PVJA010017981.1:0-40734 GCA_004027025.1 Myocastor coypus | reverse complement strand
CTTTATATTACATTCAGGCTCTCCGCCTTAGCTCCCGCCCTAGGCTACACCCATAATCCCAGAAGTACTTCCACCCATAATCCCATCAGTACTAAAACCTATAATCCCAGGGATCATGGATCAAGTCTCAAACTCTAGAAGTCCCCGCCCAATGACTCCATGAGGCTTTGGGGGGACAACTAGACATAAACCATAACACTGTGTAAGCAGACATCTGGGTTTCAGTGGGTGGAGTATCTGGTGGGTGTGGGCGGGCAGAGAGGTCCCTACCTATGATGGGGTGGGAGGGAGGGGTAGGGGGAGAGCAGCCAAAATTCTGGTGTTGAAAAGCCCAGTAACTGAAATGAAATTTTTGGAACAGAAGTTTTAATAACAGACCATTTCAAACCAAAGAAAGAATCATTAAATCTGATGGCAAAGCTATTATTTCAATCTAAAGAACAGAAAAGAATAATGATAAAAAAGGACAGTGTCCAAGAAACCTATTGGATGCCATCAAGCATACCAACATATATGTAATAGAAGAATCATAAATTTCTGAGAAAAAAAGAAAAGAAAGAATATATAAAGAAATGTTGGGGGCCCGGCAGGATGGCTCAGTGGTCTAAAGCACCTGCTTAGGAAAGCTTAGGCAGCTTCAGGGACCACAGTTCCATCCCCAGCACTACATGCTGTGCCAGCCCTTCCCTCAGGGCAGGCTGAGCCAGCCACAAAAATAAATAAACAAACAAAAGTTCTGAAACAAGGAAAAAAAAAAGAAAGAAAGAAAAGAAACGTTGGTTGAAAACATGCCATAGCTGAAGAAATATATTAATCTCCACATCTAAGAAACAACAAATTCTAAGTAGGATAAGCCCAAAGATCCAAATCAAGCATATCATTGTTGAAAGTTAAAGACAAAGTAAGTCTCAAAAGCAACAAGAGTAAAGCAACCACAAACAAGGTATCATCAATAAGCATTAACACTTAGCTTTCATTAGACAATTGGGCTAACAGTAGTGACAAGAAAAAACTGCCAGCCAAGAATCCTAGCAAAACTGCCCTATAAAAAAGTAAAGGAGAAGCGAGGCATAGTGGCATACATCTGTAGTGTGAGCTCCTTGGAAAACTAGGGAAACTAAGGTAGCAGAATCACTTGAGCCCATGAGTTCAACAGGCAACATAATGACTGCATCAAAAGAAAGAGACAGGGGATAAAGACATTTCCAGATAAACAAAGAGAGCTGTCACAACAAGGCCTGTCCTAGGGAGGTTAAAGACTGAAACAAAAGTACACCAGACAGTAACTTGACCCCATATAATGTAATAAGAAGACACTGATAAATAAAGCTACTTATAGAGATATGAAAGACAATATTAATGGGTTTTTGTTTCTACCTCATCTTTTTTGCTGCATGAAATAAAGATAATTACACTGGAAATCTACATTGATAGGAATACAATATATTAAGACATAATTTATAAGAAGCACAGCATAAGGAGGTAGAGCTCTATAGCAACAAAGTCCTGATTCAAAATAGGTTGTTATCAATGAAAATGTAATTGTAGGGGCTGGGGAGATAGCTCCGAGGCACAAGTGCCTGCTGGGCAAGTGCAAGGTCGTGAGTTCGAACCCTGGTCCCACAAAAAAAAAAAAGAAAATGTAATTGTAGTGGGCTGGGAAGAGAGCTCAGTAGAATAAGAAGCACTTAGCTGGCAAACACAAGGTCTTGAGTTCAATCCCCAGCACTGAAAAAAAAAAAAAAAAATGTAATTGTAATCTCAGAGCAACCACTAATAAACTAACTCATATATATGTAGTAGAATAAAAAAAGAGAATTTAAATGTCACTTCAGAAAATATGTTTGACAACAAAAACTGTAGTAGAGAAAATCAGATTAATTAAGGGTTAAAAAAATAGATGACCAAACAAAAGCTTGCATGGGCCTGGCGGGATGGCTCAGTGGTCTAAAGCCCCTGCTTGGGAAAGCTTGGGGGGCTGCAGGGACTGCGGTTCGATCCCCGGCACCACATGCTGTGCCAGCCCTGCCCTCACGGCAGGCTGAGCCAGCCATAAAAATAAACAAAAGTTCTGAAACAAGAAAAAAAAATAAATAAAATAAAACATTTTTTAAAAAAGAAAACAAACAAAAGCTTGCAAATGAGAAGATATCAGTTCAAAGGCCTTCTTTATCAGCAATTATATAAGTGTATAGATTAAATACTTCAATTAAAGGGCAGAACATGAACCATGGGACAGTGGAGTAAGAGGATCATAAATTCAAGCCTAGTCTGGACAATTTAGTGAAATTTTGTATTAAAATATATCAGTTTAGGACCCGGATGCAGGCAAGATGGTGGCCTAGTGCAGCAGCAGCAGTAAAATGGGCGATATCAAAGAGAGCACTTTTGAAGCATTTGTTTCCAGTCCAAAATGGAGCTGTATCTCATGTTTGCTGTAAATCTACGTATTCTTCTCTTCCAGATGACTATAATTGCAGAGTAGAGTTTGCTTTGACATCTGATGTCAGGACTATCGTATGCTACCACCCTTCTGTGGACATTCCATATGAGCACACAAGACCTCTGCCTCAACCAGATCCTGTCTATAATATTGAAGAAACACATGATCAAGTGCTGAAAGCCAGATTAGAAGAAAATGAAAGTGAATTCCTTGAGCAAGGACCCATGATAGAAAGAACAACTTAGCAAAATGTTCTTTACTACGAAGCATCATTGGTATCCTCATGGGGAGCACCACAGACATCATATGAAACTGAATCCTCCAAAAGACAGATGATGTTGAGACTCACGGGAGAATTAAAGAGACATGTTATCCTATGCTTCATTCGCCACTGGAAGAAATACACTAATACTGTGTGGTAATAGTCAAATAATAAAATGTCTTTTCACACAGTAAATAAATAAATAAAATAAAATAAAATACATCAGTTTAAAAGGCCCTGAATGTACCTCAGTGATGGTTAAAATCCTAGCATTTTTCTTAAATACAAATTGGCAAAATAAATAATAAAAAGAATAACCTATATACTTGCTGTATATAAGGCATTCACCTTTGTTTGAAAGGCACAAATAGGCTGAACATTAAATAGAAAAATAGGTTCCCTGCTGTCTAGGTTACTTTATTCACTCCTGAGGCACAACACCCAGCCCCTATAACTTAAAGAGGGAGAAGTTTATTTTGGCTCCTGTTTCAGTGCACAGCCTCAGAGACAGAAGGCAAAGGAGCGCAGATGGTGAGAACTGCTCACCGCAGGGCAGACAGGAAGCAGAGAGTGAAGAGAGGAACCAGGAAGGCAGGTGAGCCCTCCCGGGCCATGCCACAGACACCTCCTCACTTGTCCAGACTCCACCTCCCAACACCACAGTTAGCTGTAATCATCTCAGTGAGTTAATCTGTGGATGAGCATCATGCCCCTATGTCCAGCCACCTCCCAAAGATCATCTGGGTCAGGATTTAGGAGGACATCAAGAGCTAAGGTACAAAACCTGTAAACAGTAACCAAAGAGCTCACATGGATATACTAGTATCAGACAAAATAGACTTTAACATCAAAAGTATCACAAGAGACAAAGGACATGATAGCATGATAAAATGGTATGTCAAAATTAGAACTATATATAAGCCTAAAAATGGTGCCCTGAAAGGTACAAAACAAAACTGGCACGGTAACTCTGGCTTGGCAAAAATGTGTCTAAAAGAATTCCTTTCTAATTTTTTGGAATAATTGAGGAAAAACTGGTATTACTTCCTCTTTTAAATGTTTGGTAGAGGGCCAGCGAGATGGTTCAGTGGTCCAAAGCGCCTGCTTAGGAAAGCTTAGGCAACGGCAGGGACAATGGTTCGATCCCCAGTACCACATGCTGTCCCAGCCCTACTCCCAGGACAGGCTGAGCCAGACATAATAATAACAACAATAACAATAATAATAATAATAATAAATTTTTAAAAGTAAATGTTTGGTAGAACTCAGTAGTGATCTGCCTGTTCCTGTCTATTTCTTTTGTGAGAGTCTCTTGATTATTGATTTAATCTCATTACTTGCTATTGGCCTGCTCAAGTTTTCTATTTTCTCCGGTTCAGTTTTGGTAAGGTGTATATGCACAATGTTTCAGTTACACTTCTCACCCATTGCTGGGACAAAATGCCTGACACTCAAAATTAAGAAGGGAAAGTTTTATTTAGCTCACAGTTAGTGGAGGTCTCAGTCCATACTCCGCTGGCACCAAGACAGAGTGGCACAAGGAAGAACGCAGCAGCTCATGGTGGCAGAGACGAGCAGAGGAAGGAGCAGCACCTGCGGCATCAGTGAAGTCCTTCCCCTTCCTTCCAGACTATTTAGACCGAGCTCCTCCAAGAAAGTGGCAACCTGTGAAGATCAAGCTCCTCTGAGAAAGGGGCACCCTGCGAAGTGGCACCCTTCTTTCCACGCCCACTGCAGACTAGAGGAGGAAGCGGCACCAGCTGAATTCTTCCTCAGCTCCCTCTTATAGCCTTTTTGTGCTGAGTCACTCCAGGGCGGGCCCTCCCTGTCCTAGGGAGGAGCTTCCACTCCTTAGGTCTTAGATCGCAGAACCGCAAGCCCTATCCAGCCCAGCCCTCAACCTCCTAAGCTGACACAGTGTATCAACACTACATTCAGGAACTTGCCCATTTATTCTGGTTATCAAATTTGCTGGTATATGATTACTTACAATACTCTCTAAATAATTCTTAGCATTTCGGCAGTGCCACTGTTCTAAGGTCAGAAAAAAATACCCATTTTTGTCACTTTATTTTTTTCAATACAGTACTGCAAGTCCTACCCAGAGAAAATGCCTAAAGAATAAATTTACCCAAAGAAGGTTTAAAAAAAAAAATGGAAACTATAAAACATGGATGAAAGAAATTCAAAAAGGCAGAGCTGGCCTGATAGCTCAGCAGACTCAAGCACCTGCTTAGGCAAAGTCCAGAGGCCAGGGTTCAATCTCCAGCATGTCACGCCCACACCACCTCTGGGGCACACTGAGATTGTGATTGAGACTGGGCATGGTGGCATGCACCTGTAATCCCAGCTTGGGAGGCTGAAATCAGAAGGATCATTACCAGTCAGATCTAGTAGTGAGAGCCTGAACACGCTGTACTAAATACATAAAAAATTAAAAATAAATTGTAAAAAAGAAAAGCATATGTCTCTTCTGAGACTCGTGGCAAATTCTTAGCTGTGAATCTCTGTAAAATTAACAAGTTATATACTCTCAAGGTACAATGGCAAAGGGTAAACATTTCTATTCTGAAAGAAATAATGGGATAGAAATGAATTAGACCCAGACTGACACCAAAGCAAACATTAACACCTGCAGGTCTGTATCTGGCACCAGGACACACAGTGGTGGAATGCAAGCTCCAAGGGGCTCCTCACCCCTTCCCATGGCCCTGCTAACTGCCTCCCACATGGTCTTACTTGCATTCAAGACCCTGTACCATCAGTGTCAAGGGAGCAGAGAGAGTATCTGGTGAGAGTGAGAGAGAGAAAGAGAGTGAGAGAGCAAGCAAAAGAAAGAGGCCATGATCAGAAGTTGATTCCTTAAAAAGATCAACAAACTGAAAACCTTGGGCTTGGAAGGAAAAAACAAAACAAACTCATATAACTAAAAATGTAAAAAAGGAATAAGGATATATTCACTAGTCTAATAAAAATAAGACATTATAAAAGATTATGAACAATTGTGTGTGAATAAATTTAAAAAATAGGTAAAATTTTTAAATCCCTAGTCATGTGCATACTACCAAAATTTACTCAAGAAGAAATTAAACATCTAAATAGATCTGTAACAAGTAAAGAGATATAATCAGTAATCAAAGTCCATCCAACAAGCACAGGATCAGTTAGTCTCACTGATTAATTCAGCCAAATGTTTAAAGAATTAACGCCAATCTTTCTCAAACTCTTCCCCCACAGTCTAGTATCACTTATAAAAACAGATACAAAATCCTCAGTAAAATATTACAAACCTGATTTATGCATAAATTTTTAAAAATTATACATCTTGGTCAAATGGGATTTATCCTAAGAATAAAAATTGGTTCAACATCCAAAAACAGTGCAACAAACCAAAATCTATAAGATACAATGATAGCAGTCATAAGAGAAACTTACTGTCCTGCATAGCCATGTTAGAAAAACAGAGTAAGGGCTGGCCAGATAGTTCAGCAGATTAAAGCAGGGACCAAGGTTCAACCTCCAGCATGCTGTGCTGGCCCCACCCCCGGGGCATGCCGAGACAGCGATTGAGACTGGGTGTGTTGACACTCACCTGCAACTCCAGTGCTTGGGAGGCTGAAAACAGGAGGATCACTATAAATCTGATCTGTGTAGTGAGACCCTGTAGACCTTGTACTAAATACATTTTTTTAAAAAAGGAACAATGGATCCTAAAGCTACAAGGAAGCAAATCATAAAGATCAGAGGAGAAAGTGATGAAATTAAAATTACACACACACACACACACACACACACACAATCAATGACTCAAAAAGCTGGTTCTTTGAAAGGATATACAAAGTAGACAAATCCACAGCCAATTAGCCAAATTAAAAAATATAAGACCCACATCAATACAATTAGAAATCAAATGGACTATTTGAGAAAATCCAACATCCCTTCATGTTAGAAGGCCTGAAGAAAATAGTCATACAAGGACCTCTTTGTTTTAGACAAGGTCTCTCTATGAGGTTCTAGCTAGCCTTGTGCTCACTTCTGTAGTCCCCAGGCTGATCTCAAACTCGCAGAGATCTTCCTGTCTCAGCCTCCCGAGTATGGGGATTATAGGCAAGAACCACATACTAATCTGATAAAAGACATTTATAACAAACCAATGGCTGACATCATTTTAAATGGGGAAAAGTTAAAACTTGCACTTTAAAATCAGACATAAGAAAGGATTTCCAGTGCAAGGTCCTGAGTCTGATCGCTAGTTCCATAAAATAAAGTAAAGTAAAATAAAATAAAATAATAAAATAGAAGAAATGATTTCCATTATCATCACTCCTTTCAATATAGCACTCAAAATATTAGAACCAAAGTAATCAGGCAAGAGAAAGAAAAGATATACTTCAGAGGGAAAGAAGTCAAATTATTTGTATTAAGAAAAAGTAAATACTTGGGAATTAACCAAACCAAAACAGTGAAAGATTTGTGTCATACTACATGTGCCACTGCCCTGTCCTTCCTGCATGTAACTTCTGTCTCCCTATGACATCACCCTTTCAGAGAGTTTATGATCTGACTAGAAAGGTCTTACCTATATTGTGGGCTCTTCAGGGACTTATACAAACCCTAAGTCCAATAGTGTAATAAAAATAAAAAATATACAGTACAAATAAAATATGCTGTTTGTAGATACCTACTGCATCAAAAACATGACTTTCAATGCCAACTCTGCCACTTCAGGAGTGAAGACAGAAAGCCCTCTGAGCTGACCAGCTGCTTATCTTTGCACGAAGGATATCATGCCTGCCCTAATTGTTTCATTGAGATGTCTCCAAAGCAAAATTGCGTAACACAGGTGAGCACGCTTCATAATATGGAATAGCCTATAGAAATGATGACTTGAGATGGTGTCATGCACATTCCTATGATCCCCACACTTGGGAGATAGAGGCAGGAATTTGTAGGCCAGCCTGGGCTATACAGTGAAACCCTATCTCAGGAAACACAAACAAGGGCTAGGGTGATAGCTTGGTGGTCTAAGTGCCTGCCTGGAAAATGCAAGAACCTGAGTTCAATCCCTGGTACCACATGCTGTGCCAGCCGCAGAACCTCAGGCACACCATGCCATGCATTGAAACTGGGCATGGTGGCCCATGCCTGTAATCCCAGTGTCGGGGAGGCTGAAAGAATAGGATCACCATGAGTCTGAGCTGCACAGTAAGATCCTGTACCAAAGTAATTAATTAATTAAAAGAAAAAACAAAAAGTGAAGAACTATAGAAAGTTATTAAAGCTAAAGTTGGATAGTTGTTCACACTTGAGTTCAAATTCATTGTGAAAGTCCCCCAAGAATCTCTGTGTTAAACAAAATATTATTTTTATCAAATGACTTTATACTTTAAGAGAATAACTGTCACTACACGATTGGGAGAAAATATGATTAAGAGGAAGTCAACAACCAACACCGCTCTGTAAAAACACACCATAGTCTAAGCTGCTGCTTCTAGAGCCGAGCCTGTGTGGCTACCAATAGCTCACAGGCTGTCTGCTCCCTTAGAGACTCACCACCCTGCTCCTGCTGGCTTCCGTCCTTGCCCGTCCCTGTATGGAAAAATACTGGCAGGAGGATTCAGCTCTCCCCACACCAAGTATTCTCAGCTGATCAGCAAAACAGACCAGCAACAGCCGCTGCATGACTGCAAAATAAATGGCGAATTTGTCAGTGTAAGGACTTCAATGCCCTGAAGAACAGATGGGCTTTGCACTGGATTGATTTCTTTTCTTCTCCGAAAGAGCTGATGAGAGATGCGAGGTGTAGCCAAAATGTGTATTTATTAAGCATCCTAACCTGTGGGCAGATCATGTAGGTTCAAATGCCCTCTCGGTTCTCAAAACTGTGAAAGATCTGGATCAGTTCGTGTTGGAAAGGCTGCCAGGACATAGCACAGGGAGGCGCAGCACAGCAGACCCACATGAGCTACCACCCTTCCAGGAGCCCTCTGCTCTCAGAGCTTCTTCCACAGGAAGGAGACGGAGTACTGCAAGCTCTGGTCTCCACTGCTCTAAATGAAGTTTCCCAAGAGAACCCAGCAATGCAAGTCTGTGTGACCCTTTCTAATTACCCACAGAAATACTATTTCTCCAGGGTTAGGGTTGAGTTTTGCCAGAAATACCAAGGGGCACGTGCAAATTAAAGGTCATGTTAATCCTAAAACTGAACCCTTTTCCATTTGAAATGAGTATTTCACTTTTATGGTCAGGGCCTGCCTGTAAATTTCTGTTTGAAAGAAATAATCATTCTTCTTAAAAGTTAATTACCCCTGGAAAATTCTAGAGTTAGTGCCTGGGGGCGAGTGCATGACTAGGCAGTCAGTGCCCTGCTCCTCACACTTGAGCACACCCCCCTGTATGGGCAGCTTCCCTGCACCCAGGTTAAAACATGAAGCAGTAATTGTCCACTGACCTGTTTGTACATGGCAAACTCCACTTCTCTGTGCCTTGCTTTTCTCGTGTATAAAATGGGCAGAGCGAGAGTATGGACTTTGTGTACATGCTAACATTCAGGAGGCAGTAATCATCTAGTTATTTTTATTCCTAGGCTGAGATACACTGAATGGGAGGACTGGCTGGCTCTCATTCTCCATGCCATGGTGCCAGAGTCATAGCAAATATTCCGTAATGGGAGCTGGGCGGGGTGAATCAATGTCCCAGCCACTTGGATGAGTGAGCAATGGCAGTGACAGCAAGAATGCAACCAAGAATCTCTCCCAGTGTAGGCTGAGAACTTCTAGAACTTTCTGAGTTTTGATATTCTTTGGGAGAGGAGCGGGGAAAGGGCCTCACTCTTTATTTCAAGCTGGCTGTAGACACAGAGAAATCTTCCTGCCTCAGCTTCCTGAATCCTGGGATTACTGGCATATGTCTCCATGCCCAGGTGAAGTGTGATATTCTTTGATGTTTCTCTATCCACAGCTAAGATGCATATAGCTAAACAGGAATCAGAGCATGTTTTATTTGTCGATGTCGTCATTGAAGAATATCTATATTTGTGTATTTGGTGCTAAAAGACTGTTGATGGCTATACAGCTATAGAAAAAGCTGGCATCTTCTGGAGAAAGCTGGAGACATGGGGAGAATCCTGGAAACCCCAAAAGGGTAGTTTATTCAGAGCTGCAGGTCCTGTGACTAAAGCCACTGCTACTAGTCATGTTGCCACTGGAGGAGCTTTCCCAGCCAGGCATCAAAGCCACCCGGGACAGATAAAAAGACCTCTGGCTTCTGGCTCCAGAGTACCCTGCCTTACCATCCTCAGCTTTCTAGTAGAATTTGGTGTTGGGGACACTGCCTTCCCTGGAGGAGAGAGAACTGAAGAAAAACGGTGTTGTGCCAGCCACAGTGCTCAGTGTATGGAGGAAGGTGTAGCTCTATCTTTACTTCTATACTCCATTGTCGATGAGGGAAATGTTCCCATTACCTATTGCTATTTGATCCCATTCTTGCTATGTTTTTGGCTTTGGCACTAAGTAGTAGTACTACTTTAAAGCATACATCCTAAGCATTCTCTAAGACACTGATTCCTATTTTTACCAGAAGCCAGGCAGAGTGCCAAATTTATGGACAAGTTATTGGCCTTGACCTTCTTCTAATTTGCTTTTCCTGCCTATGAATTGCGGCTCCCTTTCCATTAAATATTGATGGTGTTGCTCTCTAGCTGCTGTCTCTCCTCTTTGTGCTGGTGGTGAATATTCATGGAACCTCACCAAGGAACAAAACACAGAATTCAGGGCAGAGCTTCTATCCACTGGGTTTTCATATGAAATTCCACAAGTAGACAGAACTCCCATGTAAAGAGAGGGACCAAAAGAGACACCTTAACTTATGTGAACTCTTTTTTTCTGGTGCTAAGTACCAGACCCAGGGCCTTGCACATGGTAAGCAAGTGTTCTGCCCTTGACACCCCAGCTTTCCTTCCCTCCCATTCCTCCCTGTTCTTCCCACTTCACCTCAATACTGGAGCTTTAGCCAGGAAGTGCTCTACCACACTGAAATACACTCAGCCCTTGTTTGTTTGTTTGTTTGTTTTATGTATTTAGGGCAGGGTCTACAAGGTCTCACTACACAGATTAGACCAGTAGTGATTCTCCTGTTTTCAGCCTTCCAAGCACTAGGATAACAGGTGTGCACCACCATGCCCAGTCTCAATCCCCATCTCAGCATGCCCCTGGGGCGGGGCTGGCACAGCATACCAGGGATCAAACCCTGGCTGCTGCACTCTGCCTAAGCAGGCACTTTAATCCGTTGAGCTACCTGGCTGGACCTATTTATTTTATTTTTAAAGAGAATACAAAAAAAAAAAAAGTTTTAAAATGAACATTAGAAATGATACAGAATTTCACTAAACAAAATGACAGGAATTCAACAATGGATTTTACATTGCACATTATTGTCTTCACATTAGCTGTTGATACTACCAGACACAAGTGTGTTAAACTGGTCAAAACTATAAAAAATTAAAAAGGAGAGAAAAACATTTAAGCATTAATTTCAGTAAACCAGCTCAAAACAGCAGTAAAATTATCCAAGCTGTCCTGAGTATATACATACATATTTCTTTTTCCCTTCTTTTCATTTGTTCCTTCCCTTGAAACAGTTTCTTTTCCTGTCACAGTATATATTGTACCTTTTAGATCCTATTTACTCTTTCAGGTTCTTACACTAAGGAGACAATATGATGTTTATACATTATAGTCTGATTTATTTCACTTATGAGTATGGTCGCTAGGGGTATCCATTTACCTATAAAGCCTCAAGTTATCTTCCTTTATAGCTGAGTACTTCTCCATTGTATAAAAATAACCTATCTTTTATATTCATTCCTCAGGTGATGGGAGTTTGGGTTGTTTCCAAGATTTAACTGTGACAAATTGCACTTCTATAAATATAGATGCACATATATCGCTGTGGCATGATGTTTTCAGTTTCTTTAGAAAAATACTCAGGAGGGAATTATCTGGGTTCAATGAGACCTCCAATCCTAGTTTTTTGAGGGATCTCCTCACTGATTTCCGGTGTTGTACCAGTCTCCACTCTCACCAACAGTGGAGAAGGATTCCTTTTTCCCACAGTCCCTTTTGGTTTTGGTTAACTTACTGAAGATAGACATTCTTTCTCCGGTGAGATGGAATATCACTATTGTTTTAATTTGTATTTCTCAAATGACCAGTGATGCTTTCATATACCTACCTGTCATTGGTGTTTCTTCATTATAGAAGTGTATATTCATCTCAAATGCCCATTTTCAGACTCTTTTTTTCTGTAGTGTTTTTATCATGACTGAATGTTGGAGTTTGTCAGGTTTTTCTGTGTCTATTGAGATGATCATGTGACTTTTTTATTTCTGGCTCTGTTGACGTAGTATATTACATTTATGGATTTGTGTACATTGAACCATTGCTGTATTCCTAGGATGAATCCCACTTGGTCATGATGTATAATCTTGATGATTTGCTGCATTCTGTTTGCTATTATTTTATTGAAGATTTTTGCATCCATGTTCTTTAGGGAGATTGACCTATAGTTCTCCTTTTTGGTTGAGCCCTTCTCTGGTTTTGGTATCAGGGTAATACTTGCCTCTGGGAATGAGTATGGGAGAATTGCTTCTCCTTCAATTTCATTGAAGGGTTTCAGAAGAGTTGGAGTTAAATTTTTTCTGAGTTTCTTGCGGAATTCAACTATGTATCCATCCAGATCTTGGTTTTTCTTTGTTGGTAAGTTTTAAAGAACATTTTCAACTTTATTCACTGATATTGGATTATTCAGAATTTTTATGTCTTATTCACTCAACACTGGTAATTCACACGTACCTAGAAATCTGTCCCTTTCTTCTGTGTTTTACATCCTTTGACAGTAAAGACTTTTGAAGTAGGTACCAAAGATCTTAATTTCTACAGGCTCTGTAGTGGTTTTGCCCTTTTTTATTCTTCACTGCACAAATTTGAATTTTTTCTTTCCTTTTTTTTGATAAGGTTGCCTAGCAGTTTATTGATTTTATTTATTCTTTCAAAGAACCAACTCTTTGCTTCATTAATTCTTCATTTTGTTTTCTTAGTCTCAGTTGCATTAATTTCTGCTCTGATTTTTATAATTTCTTGCCTTCTTTGGGCCGTGAACTTGACCTCTTTTTCTAGAAGCTTGAGGCACAGCATAAGGTTATTTGGGTTTGTTCCATTTTTTTGACATGAGAATTCACCACTATAAATTTCCTTCTTAAGATTGCTTTCATTGCATCTCACATGTTCTAGTAAGTCATATCTACCTTTTTGTTTGATTGTAAATCATGTGTGACCCATTCATCGTTCAGGAATGTGTCATTTAATTTCCATGTGTTTATGGAGTTTTTATGATTTCTTTCATCAATAATTTCCACTTTCACTGTGCTATGGTCAGATAATATGCATGGGATAATCTCAATTCCTTTGCATTTACTGAAGCATGCTATACGTGCTAGTGTCCCAGGTAGTCAGTTTGTACCTGGAAGAAGGGGTGAGAGGCAAGAATCCCATTTGCCCATGATGGTAATTTTTTGACAGAGGAAACTTTAGACAGCAGAGGGTTCCTTTCCTTTGTTTACCAGGAACATGACAGATTTGGTGCCAATTTTTGCAATGACCGTGGGCTCTCAGGGCCCAATTTAATAGACTTCAGTATGTCCTATCTATTCAGGTCCAACAGGTTAGCATTCATTTCTTAGGGATCTCAGTCCAATTTTTCTTCAATCAAAATGTGCAGAAGGAAATACTGACAGTTATTATGGGTGGGCATTAGATGACACCATACAGTCAGGCTCTTGAGGGAAGGTCTCTGTGGCTGAACACCAGCAATGCCTAGCTGGAACCAGTTCAATTGGCTAGAAATAAACAAGTCCGTAGCGAAGAGAGAAGCTGTAGGTGTGGTGGAAACTTTGGCAGCTGATGATGATGACAAGGAAAAATTCTCAGGAAGCATAAATCTTTTTGTCTTATTTTTTCTTTGACATGAGGGGATCAGCTTGGTCTCATTCTTAAATATGTAAAAGCCCTTTTTGCTGCAGTCAGGGCCTGTGGGCTTGAACTAAATAGTTCCCAGCATATCTACCTAGGATACATGCTATGCAACATGAACGATGGTGTAAAAAACAAAAGGCGAGTGCCTTTAAAAAAAACATTCAGCTGCCTGACTGGCATGGGGCTTAGGCTCCCTTAGCCAAGGAGGGTGTGAGGTCTCAGTTTTACCATATGCTGATAGCCACAGAGTCACAGGTAAGAGCCAAATCTGCTGCTGCTACCAGTGCTTCCTACTCCAAGCCCCCTTCCCTTGAGGGTAGCCTTAACTACCAAGAGTTGGTAAGCTCTCCTCTGCTCAAACTGAGCAGGATTAAAAGACTGAATAACTGGGGTGCTCATGGGGGTCTTACCAGAATCATGCAGGCAGAGAGATTGTATCCTGCTCCCTTTGGGGTTCAATGTGAGCCACTTGAGCAGAGCACCAGGAATCTTTCTACAGAACCCGAGGTTTCTCAATAAATCTCAAGGACCTGCCTTCCTATTAGGACCAGGAGAGATCGGTGCTCCATCTGGGAGGACCACAACCAGTGAGCAAAGAGATCAGCATGGCCAGTCACCCTGGTCAATGCACCAGAGGAAAAGACACGCAGAAACACCGAAATGACACCCGGGATTCACAAGCAGATTGATTTTATGTCAAAAGGCACAGATAAGGATCATTACCAAAATACCTGGCCTTGATCTCTGGTATCCTCAGGGTTCTAGTGGATAAGCAAGCAGGAAGTACAGAGGCAGAATGGCTTGTCAACTGAGGATTAGTTTAACAATGTGCATCACAGTGACCAACTGTTTCTAAGAGACTAGAAGCAGCTGGATCAGGAACAGGAACTACTATCTGGGCAACTACAAAAAATAAAGTATACTGTTGGGAGCGGCATTTACTGTAACAAACATCCCAATGCACAGGAATTTTTTTGTGGGGGAGTATTGGGGATTGAAATCATGACCTTGTGCTTGCCAGGCAGGTGCTTATACTACTGAATTATCACCCCAGCCCAAGAAACATTTTAAGCATGCCAATTAGACAAAAAATACCAATTCAAATTGGAATCCAAAGTAAATTTATCAGGATCGGGGAGGCAGTTCAGTAGAATAAATGCCTGCCTGGCAAGCGTAAGGTCCTGAGTTCAATCCCTGGTGCCACAAAAAAAAAAAAAGGGGGGGAAGGAAGGAAGGGAGGAAGGAAGGACAAAGTAAATTTATCAGTCAACCAAAATTCACCCCAGTGGGTTCTTATTAAATCTTTGAAAACCAACAGGAAGTTTTGTTCCCTGCTGTTTTCCCTAGAGAGGTATTGATCTTAATTTTGTTGTCTAGTAGGACTTATTGCAGGCTGCATATCATTTCCAATGTATTTTTCCCATCCGATGTCCAACTTGGATGTATCAGCCTCATGGAACCTCAGAAATGAAAGCTATAGCCATTGTCTACAATCATCCATTTATCTGACATCCAGGAGGATAGCAGAGAGATCTAGTGTGTGCATGGGGTTGGGGGTTAGAAAGGACAGAGTTTGAGGTTGGGCATGGTGGTGAACACTTATAACCCTAGCCCTGAGGAAAGTGCAGTAGGAAGATTGCTACCTCAGCTGAACTGCATAGTGAATCCTTTTTCCAAAAGACAAAACAAAAACCAGCAGAAACTCACAATATAGCCCTGGCCTTGAGCTCACAGTGCTACGCCTGTCAGAAACAATCTTCTACAGGAACTCTGGGGAGAAAGCAGGCCAAGTCTAAATGTAGAATCGCAAGGTATACTGAGATGTTACATGGACAATGAAGCGGGCCCTTGAGGAGCCCTGACTCTTAAGCCAGAGAAGTAAAGCTGAAAGAGAAAGGAATATTCGCTAAAACTGTATTAAGAGAGAGACAGAGTGGGAGAGAAAGACAGAGAGACAGAGAGAGACAGGGAGAGACAGACACAGAGGGCTAGAGTTGGTGTCCAGGCAGGGTGCACCTCAAGTTCACACACCTCACACTCACATTGGCACAGAGGGGCTATAAGGGTCACCCTTGATGTTGTTCCCACCCTGTGGCAGACACTGTCAAAGGAGGCAAAAATGCATGTGGGTGTGGACCACCTGGTAACAAATACTACTTGATCCCGCAGTCCACTAACAGGAGAGTGGAGGTGACAGGAGGGCCATGGTGAACAATCAGTGACTGAGGGACAGCACAAGCATCCCACCCATGCCATATGCATGCTCCTTAAGGTGGCTCAGAGGGCAGAGCCGCCCCCTTCTATTCACCTGCAGCCCCCACACTCCTGAGCCCTAGTACCAACACCTGGCTCTGTTGCCTTCCAGATCATTCTGGCCTTGCTACAGTCTCATAGTTGTTTCTCGACTGAGCTTTTAAACTACTTGGGCAGGGAGTATGTGGCTTTCTCCTCACTGTCATGTGCATGCGACCATAACTCTGATTTCTGACTGTTATTAGTCTGAATTCCCCAGAATTTGATATAAATGGAAACATGGGGCTGGTGAGATAGCTTGGTGAGCTAAGTGCCTGCTTAAGCAAGCACAGGGACCAAAGTTCAATCCCAGGTACCACATGCCAGGCAGACCCCATCCCCAGGGTGCACTTAGCTGCCATGAAGTCCAGGTGTGGTGGCACACATCTGTAATTCCTGCTCAGGAGAGGCTGAAAACAGGAGGATCACTATGAGTCCGAGCTGCATAATGAAGCCCTGTACCAAATACATTTTTAAAAAAAGGAAGCATGTAGCTCGCCACCCCCCCCCATCCTCACTGAACAGGTCAGTTTGCGATATATCCACGCATTTGGGTGACACTAACTTTCTCCCTATTCATTGCTCACATTCTGGTATACAAATACCACATAATGTTTCTCTATTTTTCTGTTCATAGATCTCTGGATCACTAACACATTTTCAGTCAGTTTTACTGTATTTTCTTTGTAAAGAAAAAGTTAAAAGTGACTTCTAAGAGCAAAAATAGCACTGAAAAAACCAAGGAGATAAAACTATGCACTGGTGAGGATGAGTGATCCTCGGGCGTGGATGTGGACATGGAACGGCGAAATTCTCAGATGCTGCTTGTGGGGATGCTAAATAGTACCAGTGCTTCCTTGGGCTCTCACAAAGGGAGAGTCCATAGCCATCTGTAAGTCCTAGAGAGACACACGTTCACCTCTCTTGACCAGACATCTGCCAGTGGAATGGCCAGGCCAATGTCTGGGTGGTTTCACTCTTGAAGACACTGCCACAGTGATGGTAGTAGTCACACCCCACCCCTTTTTTCCTTTGCTCCTTCCATCCCTCACTCTTTTGCTTACTTCTTTATTCCTTCCCTGATTCCCTCCCTGTTTCCTTCCTTCAATAGGCTCCCACTCTACTGCCCAGGCAAAGCTCACATTGGATCTTCCTGCCTCAGTCTCCCATTTAATGCATTTTTTAAATGCTCACGGTGTAGTCTGTGACCCAGTTTACTCCCTGGTGCTATAGCCTTTCACTGACATGGGCCTTTTATGCAGATAATAAAGTCGACTGCTGATAAAGACAGCTTTGATTTTTTTTATATAAGTAATAAATGTTTTACTGAAATGTTTTTAACATGAAAAGGAAGGCACAGAAATAGAGATGACATTAGGATGACCAAGGCAGCAGTCCACATGACAAGAATCAAAACAAATTTCTACAGCAGATTGACCAGCACTGAACAAGGTACTTGCAATTAAAATTAGGCTGCATATATAGGAAACGATCTGACCACAGGGTTTGACAAAACAAATTATGGCCTAGAGCAATAGAATACCCACTGTACTGACTGTAAACTGCTGTCGGGCTTGACACTTAAAGGCTTCACAAGACAGTTAAAAGCATATTGGTAGTACAATTCTGCAGAGAATAGATACAGAAAATCTTACTTTAAAAGTTTAAAAATGCAAGACCAACAAGAATAAAAGTTAAAATGTTTTGTTGTTTTACTGTTCTCATCAAAGGAGAAGGCTCTACGAACAACAAAAAAAGAAAATGCTCTAAATTTTTTTAAATATTAAAAAGAAAATAAGTAAAAGAAAAGAAAAATGCTTGTCATTTGTATAGCATTGTTAAAAAATTGATAAGATTGGGGGGAGGGGACAGGAAAGATAATCAAGCACAGCCATTCACAGAAAAATTATTTACAGGACTGTAAATTGCTGCTTATACCATGTTAAAATTGTTTGCCATGGATATACTTTCTACTATTAACTGGAGGACAAAAGAATAATGTAAGAAAGTGGTTCTCATCACAAGGGCCAAATGCCCAAAGGAATTCTAAGGTGGGCTGAGTAATAAACATTTGAAGCAAGCGCCCTGTGGGGTTGTTCTGCAGCCTGAAATGGCCTACAGGAAAGAACAACGCTTGAAAGATCACAAACATGGTTGTGTCTTGGCAGAACGCTCTCTAAGTTTATGTTGTGAATACTGCTTTTCCTTTTAAAGCAAGCTCCAGACAATGAGAAAAACGCATGCCTAGCAAATGAACATGTGACTCTCTCTAAATATTTGCCTAAAAAAGAACAACAGAGACAGGCCTCCCTGGAAGAATTTCATGTGAAGCTAGGAAATGTAGTATATATCTGTCCTTCGGCTCTGAAGCTGCAGTAGTTACTTATGATCACATCTGCCAGAGCCAAACTAACACCTGCTGAAGCTTCTGAAGTCTCTGTCCTCTTTCTGTGGTGGGACTCAGAGAAGAGTAACCTCCCTCTCCATGCACTGTAGCACCAGGCATTGTTATCAAGGTTATGCCAGTGTATGAGTTTATATTGTTTAAAGACATGCATGACTCAAGTGCATGTGTACACATATGTACAAAATGTTAATGCCACACCAGAGTTGTGCCCATTTCATAGATGAAAAACCTGAATCTAGGAGAAATGAAGCAATGCTCTAATTTTCTTATGGCTTGTGGTGATACACTCAGAGTTAGAACACAGATCTATCTTCAAAGCCTAGGACTATCACAACCTACTAGCCTGTGTATTCTACTGAGAAATTGATCCTTTATATT
The DNA here is from genome assembly GCA_004027025.1 of Myocastor coypus. Lineage (NCBI taxonomy): Eukaryota > Metazoa > Chordata > Mammalia > Rodentia > Myocastoridae > Myocastor > Myocastor coypus. The sequence goes on along the minus strand of PVJA010017981.1, from coordinate 21,922 downwards.
TCCTAACTACATTATAGGCCCATCAGTCACTACGAAAAATGTGATTTAGAACAGTTATTTATTGTAAAATCCTAAGTAAATTATGTTTAAGCCTAAAGATGCCTTTTGTGTTTTAATTGTTATTTTAGAAAAAAGTTAAAAGAAAATGAAACCCTCTTTAAAAAAAATAAAATATAAATAAATAAATAAAATATCCTAAAGAAAAAAAAAAAAAAAACAACAGAAAAGAAAAACATTTTCCTTTGCTATGTTCATTACTTTCAAACTTAACTATTAGAATAAATGATAATATATGAATATAAGCTTTGGGAAAGTTATAACTTACTTAGATGTCAATGGTTATTTTAATGGCCTTTGCATAAAAACTGTCACTAAAACAAGAATGCAATATCTGACAACTCACTGAGAAACTGCTAAGGGCTAATTTAGATAAACACAATTGAAGAACGCTATACTGAAAAGATTCCTATATGTGTTTCACATGTTATCCAACCAAAGAAAATTAACTAAGGAGGTAGAACTAGGACCTATGTGTGTTTTGAAGATGTATTTAAAAGTGTCATTATGTTTTGGATTTTCCAAAAGAATAGGTAATATGGCTTGGAGGGAAACAAAAATAGATAAGACATTGTACTTAAAAGGCAAATTAATTTCCTATAGCATAAAAAACAAGAAAATTCATGTATGTGCTGTAACTACTCAACAAAGGGAATGCATTTACAAGTTAAGTTAACTAGCAATGCTTCACCATTACTTAAAAGAAATCATAAACGGCAAGCCTATCAACATCAAGAAAAAATTTGATACTATCATAGACTATAAAAATCAACTCTTACGCCTAAATACAAGTCCAGAAAACCAAATTAAACTTAGCTTCCAAAAGGTGTAAATGGTGTACTGAATCTATTCTGGTCACAAGTTTTTCTGTCCCTACAATGGTCAAGTAAGAAGAATGTACAGATGGAAACTGAGGATCAGACCTGTTCTTTTTCATACATCAGAAGAGGATGGATGCAGTACAACCTTGAAAGTCATATTCCATCCTCCTCACACCATACCTGTCTTCCACACTGAGCTGGACAGGTTCTTTAGCAAACTGCAGATCAAAATTTTCCAACCCTTGGCTTAAAGGGAGACACCTGCTTTTGCTCCATCAGATCTCAATCCACATTCTGGAAGAATGGGTGGTGCTGAATGTCCACAAACCCTGTGTCACCATGACAACGCAGTCTCTCCTTGGGGTCCTTCTTCAGAAAACCCTGCAGGATGCTTTTAGCTTCTACAGAAAAATAAAGCGGAACATGAATATTGCTTTCCACAATAAGCTTCAGGGCATAAGCAAATGCCTTTTCAACAGGGACATCTCCAGCCATCATCTCATACAGGATAACTCCAAGACTCCACCAGTCCACACTGAAACTGTAATCTTCTCCTCTGATCATTTCAGGAGCCAGGTAATTAGCTTTGCCACAAAATGTGCCTGTCACCTCTCCTGGCCCCAGTCCTTCCTTACAGATACAGTAGTCAGTGAGCTTGATGTAGTCTTCTGAATTAAGCGACGAATCCTCCAATTTTAGGTTTCTATACAGGACCCCTTGTTGGTGAAGGTAGCTGAGTGCTAAGCTGATCTCTGCAGCGTAAAACCTGGCATGTGGCTTAGGAATTATTCCATAGCGCTGCATGTTCAACATGAGATCTCCTCCACTCCCAGAGTCTAGAACAAAAATGTTTGCTTTCCATGTGAAAGCAAGAATGCCGCCCAACAAGGCAAGGATGACTCAACACTGCTGCAATACACGCTGCCCTGTCACTACCCGATAGTAGTTGGCATGGTCTTTTTCCACCAATTTCATTACAAACATTCAATTTGTATTTTTTAGCTGAACCAAAAACACTTTTGTATAACTTCCCCTCCCTAACACCTGGATGAAATGAAAGTCCTCAATACCTTGCCTAGATGGAGCTTGGCCACGTGTCTCGGTGTTCTTTACTTCCTGGTCTTCAGTAAGTTGTTCTAAACTGCCGTGACTTGAAGGATGAGACAGGCTTAGGGTCCGTGTGGGGTCTGAAGCTGTGGGTGGTAGATTCACTGGCATCATGTGGTCCTGTGGTGAGGAATGCTGCCCACACTCAGTTGTGACCAGTGTGTGGCACTCTTGTGCACCAAGACCTTACAATCTATGTACTTGTACCCCAGGTGGCCCAGTCCTGCTACGAGGTCTGTGCAGACAGCACAGAGCACAGAGCGCACCTGCAGAAATGTTTGGCTTGAAACCCATGACCATTGGCACAATAAAACTTTCTCCAGAGGCCTGCCACTCTGTAGTGGGTGGATGCATCTTCCAGACTAGGTGCCTCAGACTGTTCTGATGCAGGAGGCACAGAAGAGGGGTACTGCATGGACTGGGAGTTTCTTCTCCTCTCAGACAGGCAAAAGGCATCTTCTAATTCTGACTTACGTGACAGAGTGTGTGTGTGTTTCCTTCCTCCTCGGTCCACTTTGGATGAAATGCTGGTTGTTGTCCAAAGAGCACACATCTCTTAACTTCATCCTTGAGGCCCAGGAGGGAGGTGGACATTACAGACCATGGTGTGAGAACGTCTGTGCTCATGCTCAGGACCTGTAGGGTCAAGGAGTCGGTTGTAGGTGCTGGGTCAGGGGAGGATTATAGTGGGGTTTGCCGCCCAGGGAAACTGGCACGAAATCCTCTGGAAGTGAGTATGCCCTGTCTTCCTCCACTGACCTCACAGGCCAACTCAGTGTAGCTCCCTGTGAAGTACTTTCCATTGGTGACCTGGTCAGGGAGAGTGGACACTAGGTTGGGCCAGAGCTCCGGGTAGCTATAATGATACAGCAGATTTTGAAAGCACTTACTCAGCATAACCATATTAAAGAGAGGGATCAGACACAACACAACACCTTGCCACCCTCTCCTTATAGGAGAGGAGATCTGTGGTGGATTAACTAATGGATACCTTGTAACACCCACCTGACCAGAATCCGTGTGGTTTTGGTGTGGCAGGCCATCTGAGGATGGCTGTGAACAACATAAGAGGTGAATTAGAAGAGAGGATGGTGCACTGTTGATTTTCAAGATAAGAGTGTCTTGCTGGATTTTTCAATATGAACTCAGTCTTTCTCCTCACCGGAGGAGTTCAGGTCCTCCTGTCACTGAGAATGGCTGTAGTTCTTTAGGTAGAAACATTGTTGGTACCTGGGCAGCACTTCCTGGCTCCAGTGCAGATCCTTCCACCTTGTAGCACAGATCCTCCTGCTGGTGCAGACTTTCTAGGTTCTGTCACTAACCTCGGGGCCTTCCCAGTGCAGATGCATGATACAACAGGCATGAGACATTGTCCTGGGTACTAGGCCTCCAGCTGTCCTTGTGGAGGACATTGCCATGGGCTCTAGGCCTTTGGCTGGATTCTTTGCCTCTCTAGCATGTGGACAGATCTCTTCCATTCTTCTGCCTTTTTAGTTGACTTATAAAATAATCCTATAAATTATGTGTCCTGTATTAAATCTATTACCTTGGAAACACTAACTATAATATGTGCTTAACAAACTAACCTCGATTCCTCCAAGCTTCACAACACACTTCCTACATTTATTCTCCTTCAACCACACCAAAGCCTCTCCAGTCATGATTTCTCATCTCCCCTCAATGCAGCTGGACAACAACTAAGCAAAGCAGAAGGAGGAGGGGGAGAAGGAGGACAAGAGAGAGGAATAGGAAGTAGAGGAGGAAGAGGAAAAGGCACAGAAAGAACCCGAAATAAGCTAATTGTTCATATTCTGGGCCCAACAGTACACTGAGGCAACACAGAAGGAAACTGCTGCCTGTCAGTGACAAGTGACTGCCTGTGTTGAAAACAGATGCATACAGTGCTTTTAAAGAGCCCACAGAGAATGTAAAAAGATAGATCTTGATGCAGAAAAGGTCAGGGGCTCCAGTACTTCCTCTCCAGCTCCTGGATTGTGACATGAAAGAGGATGAGCGAGTCTTCAGAAACACAATGGGGTAGATAAATCCAGAGGCCTCTAGGGAGAAACACTGCAGTGAAATGTAGCAGGGGGTAGTGGGTGCTACAACAGCTAGAGAGTGGCTTCAGTCCTTGCAACTGCAAGTCTCCTGGAGAAAGTGCTTAGCCAGAGAGCACTTTAGGGCAGGGACAACTGAACCTGGGCCTTGGGCATCCATGGCTTGGCTGCATCTCTGGGCTCCTAGCATTCAGATCCCATAGTGACTGGCCAATAGGTGACCACGGATAATGTCCAGGCTCAAGGATCCATGGTTTAGACCACAGTGTTACAGGATAAACAGCCCAGGCTGCCTTTTCCCAACACAGACCATGAAACCAGAATCATCTGAACTGCTGTGGACTTGAAATTAACAATTTGGCAGCCTGCATTAATCATGCTGCAAGCTTAGGTTGTTTGTCCAGTGCCTACTCAAGCAAGCTATGAATATCCAGCATGGTTGTGGCCTATGACTGCTTCCTTTGCCTACTAGTGACACCTGAGTCATCTCTTCAGTTGGACACTACCACACAACTTTAGACCTCAAAAGATAACCACATACATGTGAGAGTGATCTAGCTGCCATATCACTCCCCATAGTGTTGATGTGAGTGACTTGGCTACCTAGGCATCTGCTCCCTTCCTCCCTTACTACCCCATGTACATCCATCCTGAAGATTAACACTTGATGGAAGAGGATGATTATCCCAGACAGAAGAGAACCCTTGCCCCTCTCAATTATATACAAGTAGTCGTGCAACTGTGTGGTCTAGTGCAAGTTTTTGGGTTTGCATGGAAACTCTTTAGAGTCAATGCTGTAAGACTGAAAGCTATGTGCTAAAGAGTCTGTGCTGCAATGCAGGGAATGACATCCAAGGAGAAGATGAAGGCAGGAGCTCTTCCAGAGAAACAGAGGCAGAGCTGCCTTTCTTCATTTCCCCGTTATACCTTCCAGGCAACAAGCCACCCTAAGGTGAATCTTCTACAACCTGTAATGGGGAATTGCTGAGCAATTTAGTTAAACTATTCCTATTCAAATGATACAATCAATCATTCTTGCCCCAAAAAATAGAGAGATTGACAGAACATATCCCGAAATAAGATGTTAGCAGGGCACAATGGCCAGTTCTTGCAACTTCAGCACTCTTGAGGCTGAGTGCAGTGGTTGATACACTGTGTCCATTTGACAAGTTAAAAACTTAAGTAAATTGGCTCAGTAGTTCCACAGCCTACATTGTGGGGGCCCCACCATAGGTCAGAGAGGCCCTACCCTAGAATGACTCATCACTTAATTGATATAAAAGGGAACTGAGGAAGGCTGGAGCATTCACTTCCTTGGAAGAGCTCTGGTATTCCCAGGGAGCCTGTAAGCAAGACAGAGAAGCTTGCTAGACAGAGCAGTGGTTGCTCCTCTTTTTGCTCTTTGCTGTCTTCCACTACCAGAAGTGGATGCCCTCAGCCATGTAGTACTCTGCCTTAACATGTACTACTCTACCTTAAGCCAGTCGAGTATAGACTGAGACCTCTGCTAACGGTTAGCTAAATAAACTTTTCCTTCCTTCATTTTGGGTGTCAGGTGTTTCGCCCCAGCAATGAGTGAAAAGTAACTGGAACTGATGTAGAAAGACTGTTGTGAGTTCAAGGACATTCTGGGCTACAAAATCAGTTCAAGTGTCTGGCACATGAACACAGAATGAGACCTTATTTAAAAATAGAAAGAAAGAGAGAGAGAGAGAGAGAGAGAGAGAGAGAGAGAGAGAGAGAGAGAGAAGAAAGCAAGCAAGCAGGCAAAGAAAATAAAAGAAAGAAGATTGAGCAATATGTTGTGTACAAGAAACAAAATTAACTCAAAAAGAACTTCATGGAGTGAAAATCAATGCATAGAAAACAATACTTCACGCAACAAGAGCTTTGCAGAAAAAGTGACTTTCAAGCCAAGCATAATCAACAGAGATAAAAGGGGTCACTACATACTTCTAAAGGAAAAAATCCAAGAGGAAAGGTAACAATCATAACTTTTTTTTGCTCAGATATGTTCCTAATACTGATATACTCAACTATATTAAGAAAGATATAAAAAATGAGGTAAGCATTCATGCAATTATAATGGTAGACCTCAATGGCCCATCACAAATATATCAACCAAAAAAAAAATATATATATATATATGCAAAAAGAAATATAAGACCTAAAACAAACTTTTCAACAAATGGACTTAGTAGTTAACTACAGAGTGTTCTACCAAATCACAGAATACATATTCTTCTTAGCAGCACAGGTCTCCTTTTCAAAAATAGTTCACTTATTAGCTCATGAAACATGCTTCAGTAAATGCACTAGAATTGAAATTATATCACACATATTATCAGAGCATAGTAAAACCAAAATAGAAATAGCAAAAAGCCCCACAAAATTACATAAACACATGGAAATTAAATATCACCCTCCTGAATAACCAAGGTATCATAAAGGAAATTAAAAGACAAACTAGACAGTTTCTAATACTAAATCATACCCTTTCCAACTAGGACCCAAGCTCAGCACACGTGTAGAACCATCTGCACACTCACGGGAACTTCCTGCATCAGACAAGCCTGTTTGGAACCCTGCAGCATAACTCCCTGTAGAGAGGTGAGGGGCCAGACCCACCCAGCTAATCCAGGAACTGAGCAACTTGCCAGAAAGGCAAACTGGGTTCATTTCTGTGGGCTGAAGCAGGAAGAAGTGGAGCATAGCACTCAGACCCAAACTAGTCCTACCTAGGCGAGTTTGAACTTGGTAGATCTGAAACCAGTAAGCTGAAACACTTTGCTAGACCCAGATCTATGAGGGCATCCTTTCCCTTTCTCTCTTAATTGAGAGAGGGGACAACAGGTAACTGGGGTGAATTAGTCTACCTGGAATACCCATATACATCAAGGGGAGGTGATCAGACAGGACTTAGGGGGACTAATTTAAGTATAAATTCCCAATTTAATATCTTCTTAGCTACACAGACACACTATTTGCCATTATGGTCTAAAATACAAACCCACTGGTTGCAAAAGTTTGTCAACTGTTTAATATCACTGCCCATTATTAGTGTTCCTAGTTGTAGTTCTGTAAATATAAAACTGTTAATTGCCTTAAACATATAATCTCTCTTGAGTAAGAATATCAGTAGGTTCTAAGGTAATAACTGCACCAAAAACTCTACATCAAAGGTCAGAGGACAGTGCTACACAAACTAACAAAGAAAAGTGGCAAAATGCAGACTCAGGCCCCAAGGCCACTCAGAACAAATGCAGGAGACAATAGCATAGAAGAAATTGAAAATCACACACCTGAAATCTGTGAAATAATAGTATCTAAAGTAACAAAACAACTTTAGAAAGTTATAGAAGAGATCAATCAGAAATAATCTCTGAAGTAAAAAAAGAAATAACTATAATGAATTACTAAGTTCTTCTAAAGAAGAAACTGATAAAAAAAAAAAATAGAGGAGAATAGAAAAACAATGGAATCCTTGAATGAGCAATCCAGGAAAGAAATAGAATGCATGAAGCAGACTCAAAGTTATATATAGGAAATTAAAACTTCAACCACAAGCTGGAAACACCATTTGAATGAAAGTAAAGATAGACTGTCAGACCTTGAAGACACTGTTGCAGCTAATGAAAAGGTAAGAGAAGATCTCTTAAAGCACGTCTCTCTATTCCTAGCTTCTCTGACCAAAACCAGAGCCCCCACAAGAACCACACATGGGCAACCTGGAAGAATGGAAGCGAAAGCAAGACTTGGAGGCCACTCAAGGGAAAAGGCCCCTTCAACCACATTTCATCAAGGTCTTGAGCACTTCCTTCAGGCTGAATGCTTGATTTGAACAGTGGCCAACTCCTTTCTCATTTTTATGCTTTGGTTTTCAGCTGCCTTCTTAATTCACTGCCCTGACCAATCCCATTTTACAACTCCATGGATTCACCTCCAAACTATACCATTTCCAAATAAATACTCCATTCAGGAACTTGCAGTCTGAAACACTGCCAAGGGTTTTTATTTTGTTTGTTTGTTTGTTTGTTTGTTTGTTTTTGGGGTTTTTTTTGTTTTGTTTTGTTTTGTTTTGTTTTTTTGCTTTATATTGGGCTAAACCAAGGGCAAATGCCAATATTGAACGTTTTTACTTACAAAGATGTCAATTTATCTCACTGGTCAATGCTTGTACTTTTCTCTTTTTAAACAGTATTCAGGTTTTTCTTTTTTTTTTTACTTTTAATAAGAAATAACAATATAACAGTTTCAAAACACCTTAGTAGTACATTCCCAATAATTGATACAATGTATATTGTTGTCTTCATAGTAGTTATTTAGAGCACAAGATGCAGATCTGATAATTTTTCTAATCATTACTGATACAAACATTTCTTCTCATTGAACTAAGAGGAAGTAGTTGTATACATAGTCCAATATTCCATAATTGGAGTGGGTTATTGGCAGAACTGGCAATGTCAGAAGCTGTTGATTTAAGCCTTTTACAGCTCAACATGCTAATCTAACTTAACCTTTTATGCCTTGTGGTTAAACTTTTCTATACACCACATTCATTCATGCTGAAAATTCTACAGAAAATTGGAATAGATGGCCTCTACCTCAATTTGATAAAAGCCATCTATGACAATCCAACAGCTAAAATAATTCTGAATGGGGAAAAACTGGAATCTTTTACTCTCAGATCTGGTACAAGACAAGGATGTCCTCTATCACCACTCCTATTCAGCATAGTTCTGGAATCATTAGCTACAGCCTTTGGACAAGAGAGAGAAATAAAAGGAATAAAAATAGGTAAAGAAGAAGTTACACTATCATTATTTTCAGGTTTCTTGAGGTAGGAACAGTATCTTAGTTTTTCTGTATCCTGAGCATAAAGAACTGTGGCCCCTCAATAAATGTTTATTGAATGGATTGTGATATTTTCCTTATAGTTAAGGAAATGTTTATGGTAAAGATTCTTCTGTAGCTATTTGTGACTCCATACCAAGTAGACAAATTTAAATGATTTCAATGACAATGTTAATGATGTAAATGCAAAACAGAAGCAAATTTTTCAAAGAATGGAGAAAATAGCTTATAGCCTGGTGTGAGATAGTTACAAATCACACTTCCATAGTGAAGTAGCATCCTCCTGCCTCCTTCACCAGCCATAGTGACTGCACATGAATGTTGGTAAAAGGCTCGTTGTTGGTTGTCATTTGTCATGCATAAGCATGCAGAAAACTCCCGTAGCTTCAAAAACTTATTGTGTTACCAGAAGATTGGTATAAAAATGTCAATAGTTTAAAAATCATCTATTTTAAAACACCTGCCATGGGTCACCTGCCTACTTTTTAGACATCTGATAGGAAAAATTAGAGGATACTGATCAAATAATATCATCAGTAACATGCTCAAGGAATTTCTATGGTCATATATTTTCTGAATTACAACTGTGTTTTATTTATTACTCATGTCAAAAATGCCTTGGGGCTTTTGCTCTTCAATTCTCTAGCAGTTTATTTCCCCAAAACTGTGCCCATGTTTTACGGCAAGATCCACAGCAATAAAGCAGGAAGTCAGAAAAATCAGCATTGGCTATCAATAGCTTAATGTATTTTCAGCTATCAGGGACAATCCAGAGGTGATCACAAAAAGGGTCTCTGGGACCTTGCAGTGGCTGCAAATCACTGTGATCTGAATTAGAATAGTCTCCTCTTCAATAATACATTACAGACTCAATACATTTAAGCGTCCTCGGGGCTTCTCAGTGGGAACTAAGATTATTCTGGCACAAATCTCATTTTTCTTATCATACAGCTTCCATCAATACCTTTATGACCCCTGTAAAGAACACAATAGAGGGCACACCTACGCACTGTGCTCCCATTTATGCACAAGTGCTCAGATAGATACATAAGCAAAAAACTATAAGTGCTAAGTAAAATTTTTGTCCAGGAGGTGAATGCATGGCTACTTACAGTTAAGATCTGTCCTACTAGAAATTAAGTGGGAAAAAAAAAAAAAAAAAAAAACAGAGAAAAAGTAAGCAGAAGCCAATTGTAAATGTCAGGAAGGCAAAAGGGCTGCCACAACAGATAGAGCCAGAGGATACCAAATGAACCCTCAGCATTAGCTAGGAATGAGTCCCAGACCACCAGCAGTCCCAGTATTCAAGCTAGTTTCTATAGGAGAATTCCCCCATAAAAAGCAGTACAACACAAATAGAAATACCAAGTGTCCTTTTCAGACAGAAATAAAGAACAACAAAGCCATACTGAAATGCCAGTGCTCAGTGCTGGGAGTACTGCTGGGGACCTAGCCAGACCCTGTGGCCTTCTTAGCCAACACACACACACACACACACCCCTCCTGAACCTCCCTTCCATTACACCCTTTCTTTGTTCCACAGCTCCTCCAACAGGCTGGACTTGAGCTTGCCTCTGGGTCTTGTTTTTCTCCCAAATGGAACATTCTTTCTTCCAGATTTTCACCACCTTCCTCTTTTTCCTGCTAATCTGTACTCTAACATCACCTTCTTTTGAGGCTTCCATGGCTTCACAGCCTACCCCGCACACTCTCTCTCCCTGCCCTGAAATGTTGGTGCTGTATTTCTCCCCATGACAGGTACTGTTACCTTCCTTCTGCAAACATTTACCTCTGTGTCTGCCCTTACCAGCCACAACTCCACAAGGGTGCAGGCTCTTATCTGTCCCACTTACTGCTGTGTGCCAACACGGAGAACAGAGCCTGCCACATGATGGGTTCACCATAAATATTTTTAATTCAATGAGTTGCATACATGAGAACAAATAGACAAATGGGAAGATTAAGCCATTTCTCCAAAGCCATGTAGCTTGTCAGAAACTCACACAGATTTTCACGTTTACCTGAGCAGAAGCTGCACTGCCAGACTTGCCTGCCCTCACAACTGCACACTGGGAGTTCTCTTTTGCACAATCAGAAATGGTAAATCTTTTAATGATAGATTTCCCTGCTCTTATTGGAAAGATAGAGCGTTAAAAAGTCAATCTGGAATTATTACAAAGACAGAAAAAACTTTGTAAAAAGCTGAATGGTAAATATTTCATGCTTCTCAGGCCATTTGATCTCAACTACTCAACCTTGTTGCTATAGCACAAAAGCAGTGACAGCTGATACGTAAATAGTGCAGCTATCTGTGCTCCTCAAAACTGTATTTACAAAAACACAGATGACAGGCTGGATACAACCCACAAGGTAGAATCTGCTTGCCCCTAGTTCAAAACTGCACAAATGTAGGGGATGGTGGCTCTCTCAGTGGGTTAATTTTATCCTAGCAAAAGAAGCTCTAGGTTAGCCTTTAATCCACCCATGTTAAGATGTTATAACACCAGCACTCCTTCACCACCCTTGTTGTGAACTTAAGAGGAAAGCAAAACTAATTACAAAGAAGAATCTCATTGCCATGGAAAGCAAGGAAATATTTAGACAGAGACAAAACTAAGAATGAGGGGCTGGAAGATGACTCTGTGGCACAAGTGTCTGCCTGGCAAGTGCAAGGTCATGAGTTCGAGCCCCAGTCCCCCCCACCCCCTCAAAAAAAAAAAAAAAAAAAACTAAGAATGAGGCCAGACATGCTTCTGATCTAAAGATCAAGGAAGAGTGTTCAGATGCCAGCCAGACACTTAAGATCTGTAACCGAGGAAGGGTCCAATGGCCAGCTTTTTAATAAACTGGTTTTTTCCCAATTTTAGGTCTGACATGGAAATATTCTCACCATTTCACACATATGGGTAGGCTGATTCATAATTTCATTCCAAATCTTAGGCAATTAAGGAAGCAATCATATAAGGTGAAGAATGACACCTCTAAGTTGGCCTAGGTCTAGGTTCCAACTCTAGGCATGGCCCACAGTAGCTGTGACACAGGACAAACTTCCAACCTCTTGGAAGTTTCAGTCACTCCTGGGTTAAAAGGAATAAATAATTCTTGCCTTGCAGGGCTGCTGTGCAGCATAAGGGAGGTGCTAATGCTGAATACCCAGGAAAACCATGGCAGCAGCTGCTCAGCAGTGATGTTATTATTATTAGGTGCCTCCTATGACTCCCACCAGACCTACACCCATCGAGTCAAAGGCTCTCTTTTTGCTCTGAGATCTCCTGAGCAACTAGTTCTGGCCTACTGAGCACTTTGTGAAGGATCAGTGAAAGGATACATCATTTTAAACAAAAGCCTAGTAGACCTCCAAACTCAAGAAGTAATGTGTATATGGAAACAGAGTCCTAGAAGCGTTTAAACACAATAGGCTCAAGCACATTGTGGCTGTAGAATCACCATGTTAACGACACAGGGGTCTGTTTAGCTAACAGAATCCCATCCTTAGTCTGCATTCTTTGGGTGGAAATTTCCACCTCAGCGCTCTGAACCACACTGCACACTGGAGGGACAGCAAGCCTGTGTCTCCATGGCCCCTGTCAGAATCCAGGCTCCACTTGTGACCTGTCTTCCACCCAGCACAGCCTCATATTGTATTCCACCTGGGTAGCTTTTCTGCTGGCCCAGCACAAGACACACCATGCAGACCTGAACACTGCTGAGTCCCTGTGGTCCCGCAGCTGGCGCAGAGGTTTTCTAGGTCCCCAGTGAGGCCATAACCTCTCCAATGGGATAATCCTGTAGCACTATTCTGGGGGACTATAAGCCCTCCTCTGCTCTACCCAACAAACTTGCCCACATAAGCCATGTGTGAAAAATAGCCATGGCCATCACCATGACCTGGAACTGAACCCAGATTGACATCACTTTTTTACTAGGCACTTCACTGAACAGTGCAAGCCATCAGGTTTCTTTTGTGGTCAAGAACAGACTCACGACATGACTCCTGATGGGTTCCATCAAACAGGAAGATGAGAGAAAATTCTCCCTTTAGAACAAAGTGGAGCAGGGCAACACAACAGCTGAGGAAACAGGCTTAAAAAGCATCAGGCTTGAAGCCCAAGCTCTCTAAGCCTTGTGTGTGGGTCAACAACCAGGGAGAGATGCTCACTGGATGGATCGCAGCACTGCCTGGTACTATGGCAGGAGCAGGAGGTGGTCACAGATCAGCTGCCCTACACCAGGTTTTCAGAAACATCCTTAAATCTGTGAAGGTGACACTCACCAAATAGAATAATGCTATAAGGCTCATTTTCCCTTACTCTTACACTTTCCTTGTAACACCAAATGTGAGATTTTCCCATACCAAACAGCTGCCTACCTCTCTAGCCAACACCAAGACATCCTATAATTTAATCAACTAGATACTTGGAATTACTATAGATTCCACAGGTGAAGCTTCTGTCCCATTAGATGGCTCCCCAACTTTTTTTTTTTTTAAATAGGATCTCATTATGTAGTTTAAACCAGCCTTGAACTCACAGTGATCCACCTCTCTCAGCCCTCTGAGTACTGGGATTGTAGGCAAGCACCTGGCTTGACCCCTAACTTTATATGCCAAACAAAATTAAGTGTCTCCCCAGATGACCCTCACTTCTGTCCATTTGAGTCAAAACTTAGGAATTTCCCTGCGCACCCCTCCTTTTCTATAATAACTCATAGATTTCAGGGCCAAGGAGATAGCTCAGTAGAATAAGCACTTGCCTGGCAAGCACAGGGTCCTGAGTTCAATCCCTGGCACTGCAAAAAAAATAAGAATAAAAATAAAAATTCATAGAATTCAATGAAACATATTTACCAGTTTATTACAAAGCATGTGATGCAGCATGCAAGTGAAGAGGTAAATGGGGCAAATTCAGAAAAGGTCCCTAGCCCAGGAGCTGCTATTCCTGTGGGGTACGTTGCTCCACCCTCCTGGCATGGGGCTCTGCTCACGAACCAGAGAGCTTTCTGTACCCTGCACCTTTGATGGAGGCTTTGCTGGGTGAGCGTGATCAATTAACTCAGCCTCAAGCTCCTCTCCCCTTTTCTGAGGGAGAACAGGCCTGAGAGATCCAAGCTTCTCATCGCAACTTGGTCTTCCTGGAAAGCAGTCCCCACCATGAAGCTCACAAAGGGACGCTACCTTGGAACACAAAGCTCCTAGCAGCCAGAAGAGTGCATGGAATTAAAGGCTCAGTATCAGGATCCAGAGTCAGAGACCAATACTAAAGCCCTGAGGTGATCCTAGTACCTCTGTCAATCAGGAGACTCAGAAGGCTTTTGTGAATTGTGCATCAGCAACCGAAGAGAGATGCACATTGATGTGAAGAGATAGGCAGGCAACTGCTTTGCAAACATGGAAGAAAATGTAATTTTTATACTAAAAAATATAGTGCATTTTTGTACAAACTTTTATTTTTTTATTTTTTTATTATTTTTTTCTTGTTTCAGAACCTTTGTTTGTTTGTTTATTTATTTTTATGGCCGGCTCAGCCTGCCCTGAGGGCAGGGCTGGCATAGCATGTGGTGCCAGGGATCAAACTGCGGTCCCTGCAGCCGCCTAAGCTTTCCTAAGCAGGCGCTTTAGACCACTGAGCCATCCTGCCAGGCCCCTGTACAAACTTTTAATTGCTTAAAGAACTGATGTTTTCTTCTTTCTTTCTTCTCTCCTTGTGTTCTGTAAAAAAGTAATCACTGTTGACAATTAGACCTTTACATCAGCTCTAACATTCAAAACTGTGTGAATTTTTAAAAGGCTTTTGTAATTTAAAAAAAAAATTTTTTTTTTGGCCTCCCTTCACAGCTGTTATCCAAGTGAAAACTGCCAGGTGTGAACAGCTGATGTCAAGATGTGCTACACTGCTCCAGGAACCTTCTGCTGCACCCGCATACAAATACATGAATATTCTACATGTCCCCTCTGTCCTTCCTTACAAAAAGTGCCTCAGCAACCTCTGAGTGGTAAATGGACCTGTGACGAGGTGTTCTTCAACCTGAGCAAATGTCAGAGTCTCCTGGGGAGATTATTGGGTAGATCGCTAGGCTCACTTTGGCAGTTCCTATTAAGTTACACTTGAGATTTGGCTGAAGAATGTGCACTTCCACCAAGAGCCAGGGGGGCTGCTGCTGGGATGGACAGCACCCTGAGAACCTCTGTTCCAAGCCCTCTTATTCACCCTGCTATCCCAGGATGGCTCCATCAGCATCACCAGGGAGCTTGATAGAAATACAGTCCCAGTCCTCCTGTGAGACTGCAGGGGCAGATCCTGCCTCCCAACAAGCTCCTGGGGACTCACTGGCTCATAGCAGTCATCTGCTGAAGATGCCCAGAGCCTTTAGCCCTGCACTGTGGGGGTAATTCTCCCAAGCACAGAACTTTCCGTGAATCCTGCTCAAGCAGACAGCAGTGCTCACGTGCAAGGAAGACGGGGCACTCCCCTGCTTGGGTCTTGAGGTTAGGTGTCAAGAAAGGGATACAACCTCACAAGAAAGCCTAGAGTCTCTGGGTATCTTGTGACAGGGAAACACTTCTTCCCCCTGTACACATTTCCATGGCCCATGTGGGGCAGTATCGCCAACAGGGCTGCTGAGCTCTTTCCTCTTGACCACAGAAGCACACAAGGATGAACCCCTTTCTGGATGGAGCCCCCACCAGCACCAGGTACCACCTCAGCCATGCCCTCTTGGAGATGAGTAGTTGCAAAGTTGCTGCTCAAGTCAAATAAAACCCAGCCAATCTGAAACTTCCTAAACATTTCAAGGGGAAATCATGATTTCTACCAAATAATTTCATGAGATTTTTCCCGTGGGCATAGACCATCCCAGTTTCACTGCATCATAGTGGTCAATCTGGCTATAAACACCATTTCCTCAGCTCACCCAGGGTTCTCAAGAGCACACTTTGGTCCAATGAGATGCTAAGACATGTAACTTCATCCTGCTCCCCCACCCCAGGCTTTTTTCTAAATCTTCTCCTGCCACAGGGACCACCCAGCACACAGGAGCCCAAGGAATCTGCAGGATATGACTGCATCAAAATGTGATCTCTTTCCCTAGATGAGCCAAGAGAAAAAAACAGAAATCACAAACACAAACAGGCAAAAAGGCTTTCAGCTAAATAAGCAAGCTGTGTTTTTTCTAATGAATGGACACAAGTATGATTATGCATAACTCATTTGGAAGGATCAGCACCATCCCACAGACACATTCCACAGAGATGCGTGTTGACCAGTACCTAAAACGGTATCCAGAAATAGCTTGCAAAATGGTGTGATGAAGAACAACTTTAAAATTGAAAAAAAGGAAATGAAACAGCAATTCTCAAGTGAACAGACAGGTATAATTTCCTTCCACAAATTTCTCATACCGTAGCTTTGAAAAATCCTTGTTGGATTTACAGCTATTTAGGAAGCCAAGATGTTGGTTGTGGGTAGGGGTTGGGGGGGAGATGGGGGTCAGAAGTTGGAGGCCAGCCTGGGTAGCACACAAAATTCTACCTTACAATAAATATTTCTAAAAGGCTATGAATGTAAGTGGATGCACCTTGAGGCCATACTCTTAAGTGAAATAAACTAGACACTTGTATAAATACATCATTCCTCTGGTATGAGAAACTGAAAGAGTAAGTAAGGACCAAAATATTTACTGCACAATACAAAAGGTATTGTGAAATAGTAAGAAAATGTTCTAATGGGGAGGGGAACAAGGGAAAAGGAAGGGAAAGGAAAAAGAAAAAAGAGAGAAAAAAGGAAAAAATGGGGAAAAAAACTTTTGTAAATGGGGAGGGGAGAGTTGAGGGGAGGGATAAATGAATGGGGGAAAAAAGAATCAAGCTATAGAGGTTCAAATTCTCTATGATGAAAGCAATCATTGTCTATCTAAAATACACCAATAACATCTGATTACAAAAGTAAAAGGCTAGAAATATAACTCAGTAGTAAAGCCCTTGCCTAGCATGTGTGAGGTTCTGTGTTCAACCTCTAGTACAAACCAGTAAACATATCCATCCACCCATCCATCTGCCTATCTAACCTAACACTGCTGCTAACACTCAGCAGCAGCCTCTGAGAATTTATTAGAAATGTAAATTTCACAATGTACTTGTTGAATATTTATATACACCTTACAGGACATTTTCACAGCAACCCCCTATGGTGGATATTGTTCCATTTTTTTAGACTAAGGGGAAAACTAAAGTTCAAAGATGTTAGTTAACTCACACAAGCTAGTCACCTAGGTAGGCTGATTTAAGCCTTTAGTCTTCATCATTAGTCTATGTATCACCTGCCAATCTCATGACCCAATGGGACATGGCCCTCAAAAAGAAACAGAAAATAGTAAGAGAAAGGAGATCCAAATGCCTCTGAAAAAATGGAGGGACAGCATTTCTATAATGGTAACAATCGCCATACCCACCTCTGCCAAGGCATCCTGGGGAGTACTTTAGGAAAGCCCAGATGGCTCATGTATCGTTTTGGCCAATGGACAGCCAGTGACTTCCATCAGGAGATGAAAAAGCAAACCTGTGCCTCAACTGCAGACCGGCTCATCAAGGCTGCCAGCCTCAGAAACACTTCATTTGGTCATGACCCAAGAGTCATGCCTTGATGTGTGAGGAGGCCCCACGTCATCATCCCAGAATGGCAGCACAAAGAGACTTTCTGCTTCTCAATCCTGCCCTCTATGAGACTCATTTTTCATTGCCAGAATGACAGATTGCCTTGTGTCACACTGGTGGAAAACATGGCACCTGCGCACATACACAGGTGATACCTCTAAAGGACCCAGCTTCACTTCTGAAGTGTGAGGCAAGATAAAGGAGAACTCTGCTTATGTATGTAATATACAATAATTAGTTTTAAAATGTATTTAGTACAGGGTATCACTACACAGATCAGAGGTGATCCTCCTGTTTACAGCCTCTCAAGAACTGGAATTGTAGGCACATGCCATCACACTCAGTCTCAAATTATGTCAGCGCACTCCAGGGATAGGGCTGGCACAGCAGGCCTGAGGATCACACCCTCAGCCCATGTCTACCTAAGCAAGCACTTTAATACACTGAGCTGGCTGGCCTGGTAATCCTTTTCTATTTTAAATTCAGACCCCCAAATTTTTTTTTCTTCCAATCAGATTTTATTGGTACTTTTCTGTTTGTTTATTTTTGTGGTACTGGGGATCAAACCCAGTCCTTTTGCATGCAAGGCAGGAGCTCTGCCACTGAGCCACATCTCCAGCTCCTACAATAATTCTAAGTGAGAAAGGAAATTGGCTTTTATCATTAAACCAAAGGAGAGTTTAAAACATATTGGAGAGGTACAACTTCCACATAGGTAGGATCATCTTGTAAATGATTCAGAACTTTATAATTAGCCAGGTGTGGTGGCACATATATATGTACTTTTCTGATAATACAGCTATATGTTATAGGTAGACCTATACACTCACACGTACACATATATGTAGTATGTGCATGTGTGCAGACACCTAGATTTTCATACAGTGACACTGATTCTCAGATTAACAAGTACTACACAAAAGCAAATATCCAAATGGCCAATGGATCTATGAAAAGATGTTCAAGTACCACTAGCAACCAAATGCACTACCTATCCACCAAAATAATTGAAGTTTAAAAACATAACAAAACTGACAATGCCATGTATTGGTGAAGTATGGAGTTACTTGGATTCATACACTACTGCCAGGAACACACACTGGTACAACCACTTTCGAACTATTCTATCTCAATGAACTCCACTCCTAAGTATACACCCAACAGAAAGGCACCAAAGTATATCAAACTACATGTTTAAGAATAGTGACATAAGTATATTCATAATAGCCCAAATCAATCTCAATGTTCATCCACTATAGAATGGAAAAGTAAATAGTGAGGAAATGTGGGTTTTGTTTGTTTTGTTTTGTTTTTTCTGCAAGGTAGAACACTACAGCAATGAAAAGAACAAACACCACTACTAATAGCAACACTGATAATGCTAAGAGACAATGTTGAGAGGGAAGAACAGATGAAAAAAAGTATTCTTAGGATTCTATTGATAAAAAAATTCAAGCAGAGGGCACACTAATCTGCAGTTACAGAACCCAGAATAGCAGTTGCTTTGGGCATCAGATAGGGTGATGCAGACACAGCATAGGGAAAAAAGATTCTAGAGCACTGCTAACTTAGTCTTGTTCTAGGTTGCAGCTTTGCATTGTGAAAATTCAAACTATATGCTTAGCACCTCAGCTCTTTACTGTAATGTAAGTCATACTTAGTAGCTGATATACAATTAGAGTAAGAATTAGATTCATTTTGAAATATTCACAATTAAAATGCAAATGACAAAAAAGAAAAGAAAAAGGCCGGGTGTGGCGGCGCACGCCTGTAATCCTAGCACTCGGGAGGCTGAAGCAGGAGGATTGGTGCAAGCTCAAGACCAGCCTGGGCTACAAAAGTGAGCTCAGGGCCAGCCTGAACTGCACAGTTTGACCCTGTCTCGAAAAAGACAAAAATTAAATTAAATTAAAATGCAAATGACTCCCCAGGAGAGCTCTCATTTTAAGCCAGTGTAGGATTCTTCTAAAGAAAAGGGATCCACTATGTGGGTCTGAGAGCCAGGTAGGAGCTTGCAACATTCTCTCATGGGAGACATCCAGCCTCTGTGGGGGAAAGAAGCTGCCACAAAGTCACTCAACCCACCTGCAGGAAACACAAAGTGTGGTAGCATAACTGGCACAAAAGCAGGAGGTCCAGAGCACCAGTGGCCCAGCCAGCCAGCGAGGCTCTCGCCAGGTGCCTTCCTGCTCAACTCCTGTTTCTGTGCCCTTCCTGGCCCCTTAAATCACTTGCACACAGCAGTGCAGAGCCTCTCACGTCACTCTCTTGGAGGCACTGCATACACATGGTGAGAAATGACAGCAATTGAAAGGGCTCAGATGTACCCAGCTGAAAGAGTTTTCTTCCTCCTGACTGGCTTCCCTCTTCCCTTGCTCCAGTCTTCTCCGTTTAGTTCCTCATTGTTAGCACACTTCAGATTTTCTCACTGATTAAAAATAAAATTCATAGCCGGGCGTGGTGGCTCACGCCTGTAATCCCAGCACTCGGGAGGCTGAGGCAGGAGGATCGGTGCAAGTTCGAGACCAGCTTGGGCTACAAAAGTGAGCTCAAGGCTAGCCTGAACTGCATAGCGAGACCCTGTCTCAAAAAGACAAAAAAAATAAATAAATAAATAAAATAAAATTCATGGTCCCTTGGCTTGGGATTGCCTAATGGATATTTGGGGCAATCTCTACATACAAAGAAGGATATAAATAAAAAGATGAAACTCATTCAGGAGAATCCTGACACCAGGCAGATTGTTAATATGTCATTGCATTTCCATAACAGCAGGGGTAATTTATCATTTCATCCATTCAGAGGTTACCTAGGAACTTTTTAAATGTACCACAATTTTCCTAGGGGTTTTAGGGCACATAAGACTTTAACCAGTATAATGTTCACCCACGTCAAGGTTGAAAATAAATTTGATTCACTAAAACATAGCTAAGTGGATTGCTGTGGCCCACAAACACAGCCCACAGTCATCAAAGGAACGTGGAGCTTTAGAAAAAAATGAGAAACTAATTCTTAAAGTAGAAATTCACCAATGTACCTATTCTGTAGAGACAGAACCCACCATTTACAGCCACGAGGACCAAGTTTCTTCCTATGGCTAAGTCCCAGTGGGCATGGAGATTAAGGCAAATCAGCTGGACAATTTGGCAGGACCTGTCAGTTGTGGAGCCCTGTTAATCAAGAGAACAATGTCATCAGATTGTCTGGCACTAAGTGTTCCTGAGATCCGGCTGAGCCCTGTACCTGATACTAATCTTCTGGCATGGGATCCAGCAGGTTTTTTTTAATGTATTTAGTACAGGGTCTACAGGGTCTCACTACACAGACTGAACTCATAGTGATTCTGTTTTCACCTCCCAGGGATTACAGGGGAGCGCCACCACACCCAGCTTCAGTTGCCCTCTCAGTGTGACCTGGGGGCAGGGCTAGCAGGTGCTTTAGTCCACTGACCTGTCTGGCCAGAGCTCCATTGGGTTTTGATGGAACAGTTTAGCACTGACATTAGAAGGGGGATATAAAAGAACAGCCCAGCCAGACATGGTGGCACACACCTGTGATCCAAGCACCCTGGAGGCTAAGGAAGGAGAATCACCACAAGTTTGAGGTCAACACAGGCTGCACAGCAAGACTCTGTCTAAGGCCATCAAACTCCTGGCCACTCTGGTCCATCTCACCAGCTCACCTTGCTCTGCAGAGGCAGCTCTCTTCCTCCCTTACCTGGCCCACTCTTACTCTGAAGAACACTTCTTTTCAGAGTGCTTTTTCTTTTTTTTTTTTCTCATTACACTTTGTTTTAATGGGTCTCAAAATTCTGTGACAGATTTTTGGTCAAGTTGTTTCCATTAAAAAGTATTGATTTTAAAAACTAATAACTTAAAAACTGCCACACACAAAAAAATGGCCCGCAAAACATTCTCCTTTCCTTCTGAAGGTTTTACAATGCATTGTTATCATTAACCAGTCTTTCACTATTAAACTTAAATGGCCAATTGGGAGAAACAGTTCTGAGACCGGTCTTCCGCCACTGATTAAGACTGGGGTGGCAGGTGTTAGGGGTAATATTCATTTAGCCTTCTGAGCTTTCTGGGAAGACTTGGTGACCTTGCCAGCTCCAGCAGCTTTCTTGTCCACAGCTTTGATGACGCCCACAGCAACTGTCTGTCTCATATCACGAACAGCGAAACGACCCAGAGGTGGGTAGTCAGAGAAGCTCTCGACACACATGGGCTTGCCTGGAACCATGTCAACAATGGCAGCATCACCAGATTACAAAAACTTGGGCCCATCTTCCAGCTTCTTAACAGACCGGCGATCAATCTTTTCTTTCAGCTCAGCAAACTTGCAAGAAATATGAGCTGTGTGACAATCCAGAACAGGGG
>PVJA010017980.1:25539-40938 GCA_004027025.1 Myocastor coypus | reverse complement strand
AGGGAGCTGGCGGGCTGTGAGGAGGGAGCGGGCGAGCCGGCGGGCGCGGGGGCAGCAGAGCCCCATCCCTAGCGGCACTCTGTCCCGGCGGCCGAGCTGTCCTGGCCCTGCGAGTCTCCGCCGGCGCCGCTTCGTCCCGGGCGGGCTGCACTCCTGCGGGAGGGAGGCGGCGGCCGCGAGAGGAGACCCAGTCAGGGAGGCGAGGGACCGGGCGGCGTGCGTGGGTTCCTGGGTGGGTCTTACCTTCTTTTCCCCTTCTATTCCGCGGCCCGGTGTTCTTTGAACTGAGCAAAGCAAAAGCATTTTTCTTAGCCCAGTTCAGCTTCTCTGACTGCAGGAGGTCAGCAGTTCTGTGAAGTGAGCGAGCGAACCGCTTCGGGACAATTAGGAGTCTGAAGCAAACCCGTCCTCTGTCCTCCAGCTTCCTGCCCCTCGGTGTCTGTGTAGGTGACCGTCGGCGACCCGCATGGAAAGTAGAACCAGTGTGTGGAGCCCACGACACTAGTGGGGACATCTGTGACATACACACATTGCCCCAGCCTCACCCACAGCCAGAGGGCTCCACCCTACCCTTTTTGAGAAAAGATAGGATGCTAATTTCTTTGGTGGCTTGTCTTGATTCCTTTTTATTGAGTCTCTTAAAAATTACACCTTTTGAAATTTAAGAGATAGAGAACACCAGTTAGTGGAAAGAATGTTTTAAAGATGAGGAAGAGAAAATCCAAGATTGGTCCCCTCCATCAGCCTGATGGACTTTGTTATTAGTCTGTGTTCAAAATCTAATTCTCACAAAATAGTATTTGATTTGGAGGTGACGGTACTGAGTATTGAACTGAGGACTTTGCATTTGCCAGGCAGGTGCTGTGCTGCTGAGCTATATCCCTGGCCCCTGTAATAGTATTTGAAGGGTTTGGTGTAATGTCAAATATACACCTATCTTATAATAGTATTTCCTGCTACCTAACGGTTCTCAACCTGTGAGTCGAGACCCCAGCAGGGTTCGAATGAATACATAATGCATATCAAGTATTTACATTCCAAATCATAACTGTAGCAAAATTACAGTTTTGAAGTAGCCACCAAAATTAGTTTTTGGTCTGGGGTCACCACAACATGAGGAACTATATTGCGGGGTCACAGCATTACAAAGGTTGAGAACCACTGTGCTACGTGGTCACACAGCAGGTAGGGTGGCCTGTGTTTGTCATCCCACTGCAGAAGTTTTATACTAGGAAGATGGCATTGTGAGTTGGAGAGGAGGGTGGGTAGGTACACTACTACTTCAGGTAGTGTAATTAGGAAGAATAATTGCACTGCAAACTAAAACCCATGATATAATTTGAGTTATGAACCAGTAATCTGTCTATAGGATGGAAAAAGGATCTTTGTGGATTACAGCAAAGTTGTGCCTTCTGGAAAAAGTAATGTACACTGTTTTACCCATGTATGTGTGCTGAGATTTCATGATGCCTGCCGAGAAACAACCATGTGTAGATTTGAATTAAAGAAGTTTTACAGTATATAGGGCTTAGTGTAGGAATGAAAAATCCAAAGTTAGAGATAATAGTGAAACAGTATACTGAAAATTACATACCATACAGATGTACTTTTATGAACATAGTGTGCTGCACTTGAGCTTCTTTAGTACAAAACACAAGAGACACAACTTCAGTATGTCCAGTTCCCAGATGTGTTATATACTACCTGAACCTTGAGCTAGTTATTGCTCTTAGCTCTAGTTTCTTTTTTCTTTTGTA
Organism: Myocastor coypus; assembly: GCA_004027025.1. NCBI lineage: Eukaryota > Metazoa > Chordata > Mammalia > Rodentia > Myocastoridae > Myocastor > Myocastor coypus. Next base: position 39,181 of record PVJA010017980.1, on the reverse strand, counting down.
TTTAGGATAGATTATACAGGTTCTATAGGGTCTCAATATGTAGATCGGATTTGTAGTGATTCACCTATTTTCAGCCTCCTAAGTGCTGGGATTACTGGTTCAGACCACTACGCCCAGTCTCAATCACTGTCTCTGCACACAGTATGTATGGGATCAAACATTGGCTGCTGTGCTCTGCCTAAGCAGGTACTTTAATCTGCTAAGCTATCAGGCTGGCCTAGCTGTAGTTTCTGTAACAATACTGTTCAAGTCAAAGTGTTATCTTGAGGATTAACTGATTGCTTCATAAATGACTTAGGATGGTTCTTCACACGAGTAAAGTCCTTAGGAAATATTAGTGATATTATGAATAGTCTAAAAGCCCAGGGAAAAGGGGGATGCTACGATACTTGTTGACAGAGCAAATGACTGAGCTGAGATTGCACCCATGCCCATGTTAGCCCACACCCAAGCATGCATGGTCTTTCTGTAACTTGCAAACTGCATCCTTTGGCTCCTTTGACTTTTCCTGTGCCACCATTTCTAGGGAGGCTATCATATAGGCTCTGTGTGGGTCTGAGAGGATAGATGTAGTTTACAATTCCAGGCCTGACTGCCTCTTGCAGAGATAGATTCTTGTATTCCAGGTTCCACTGAATAAATATCCAAGCTTTGTTTGAGAAAGAATGAAACAACTGTAGTACAGTAAGGGACACATTAATTACTTTTCTTGGGAGTCCTAAAGTGAATATTTTACTCAGCTTAGTATGCTCAGAAAAATACAAATAGTAAGTAGCTAATCTCTAAAAAACAACTCTAATGTAGGATTTGGGATTAGTGATGCTTAGAAGGAAGTGAAGAAAAAACATTGTAGCAAAGCAATTATTTCTTGAGCAGGGGAACTGTGCTGTGGTTTGCTCCTTCTGATTTAGGGACATGCCCATTCATCCATCCATCCATCCATCCATCCATCCATTCTTCTTGTCATTCAGCAGGCACATGTCTCTGTTTTGGGATGTGGTAGTATAGCACAAGCCAAAAACAGGCCTTTTCTATGGCAGAGAAAAATTCTGGTGGGAGAAACAAGCTGTGTGTGCCAGAGGACCTCTGTGAACCTTGGATACTTCCACTTTGACTGAAAAAAATCTGCTTGGGGAGACCAATATGTTGGGTATGCTTTCAGTCTATGAGTCAGTCTGTTCAGAGGGAGATGATCTGGCAGAAGCTGGGAGTGGTTGTAATAAGTCCAAAAGGTCCTCTGTAAAGATGAGAGGCCTATTTCCTTTTGTACTTTATAAAAAAATTATATCTGTACATTGAATAATGGCTGAGTAAAACCATGAGCCAATGAAACAAATAGTTCAATATGCAGTAAAAACAAATAGCAGTTTAGAACTGAGACCTCTGAATGTTAGAAGGGTAAAGAAGGAACAAACATAGGATCTGATCATTAAATTCTAAGACCAGAGGATGGTTCATTTAACTCTGAAATACTTTATTTTGTCATTATAAAAGGTGTGAGAAAGCACAGTGGACACTTCATTCCTCATGTACCTTTGAGGTGGTATATTTATGTATGTATGTATGTATGTATGTATGGTAACAGAGATCAAACTTGAGACCTTGTGCTGGCCAGGTGGGCACTTATGCCACTGAGCTATCTTCCTAGCCCCCAAAGTGGTGTTTTTTAGTTATGATATTATCTAGTTCAATAACAATGTATTTGTTTAGAGTATAGATGGCTTCAAAAGGTGCCAGTCAGGCTCTGATAGTAATTTCCTGGACTATAGTCAGGAATGTATGCTGCAGTTCCTAAAGGTATAAGTTCTGGGGTGCTGAGCTGAGAAATCTGAAGTTCACCTTGAGTGCTGTGTCAAAGGTGGATTTAGCAAGTGAATGTAGAGGTGGGGCACATAGAGTGGGCAAAAAGTGAGCTGGATGACAGAATGCTGGAGGACAAGATGACCTGGGGAGTAGTGCCTTGATGTAGGTCTGGAGAGGTGAGTGTCTGTTATCTTCTAGGGTGGGTCTTCTCACTAGGGAATCAGCTAGTACTGGAGTTCGTCATGGCCCTTTGCCCAACCAAGATAAGCAGCTGTAGGAACTCCAGCTGAGATAGATAGCCAGGAGCAATGGTTTCAGCTGAAATGAAAACTGACCTGTGAGCCTTCCAGTGAGGGATGTTCAGTTTATCTTGGATACAGAAGTAGGAGGAGAGTTTGGAACTAAAGATGGAGGGAAGAAGTACTTTTCAGAGCAGTGGGAACTGGTTTGAGAAAGGCTTCCTTCTGTTGTGTAGTTCATGGAGGTTTACTAAATTATACTGGAGGTGAGAGTCATGTGTGTCTTTGTGACTAAAATTTTTCTTTTATCCTTTCAACAGGCCTAACAGTATAATCAAGCCCTTGACCTTGGCCTCAAATGGCCAGGCCCATACAGATGTTATTCTGCAGACTTGGTGGAATCTGCTCTATTATTTTTGTCTGAAATAGTTAAAGGGATGTGCATAAAACTGTTCTGAATGTTTAATAGCTAGAATATATAAATGATAAAGCTAAACCACCCATGTGTTATGATCTGAATGTTTGTATCATTAATACATTGAATTCTTGTCCCCTTATGTTATAGTACTTGGGCCTTTGGGAGGTAATTATGATGAGATGAAGTCCTAAGGATGGGACTCTCTATGAAATTGGATTAGTGTTCATATATGAAAAGGGAAGAGAAATTATGCTTTCTCTCTCCTTGTCAGATGAGAACCCAGCAAGAAGGTATTGTCTGCCAGTCAGGAGGAAGACCCTTGAGAAATCAAATCTGTAGGCGCTTGATCTTAGACTTTTAGTCTACTAAGGGTACATAAGTGTATGTCTGTTGAAGGCACACTCTGTGGTATTTTTTTTACATAGAATCCTGAACAGACTAACATCTATATGTTGCATGGAAGAAAACAATTAGGATGACTTGATTCATTTGCTGAAGATATGAGGCTATAAGTGAGTTTGATGTACATTTATACTATACTGAATACAACTAAAGAGGTATGTTACCTGCATTTTTTCTTAGTTATGACACCAGCTAAGTCAAGATACACCCTTACTTTTGACTTTGAGATTTAGAAAATTAAGAGAACCTCAGTGTATTTTGACTTTTTTTCCTATGGGTTTGGTTCTGATTTTTTTGTTTGTTTGTTTGTTTTTTGTTTTTTAGGACTGGGGTTTGAACTCATGACCTTGCACTTGCCAGGCAGGCACTTGTGTCATGGGAGCTATCTTCCCAGCCCTGTGGTTCTGATTTTGATTTAACACTATATTTTATTACTTAGATTGTGTATGTGGACATTATTTTAAAAATGTTTCTGTCAAAATTAAGACATCAGAGATGTTCATTTGGAGATGAATTTTTGAGGCTTAATCAAACTAACTTAAAACTCTTCACATGGTTTCCTATACCCAATTATGATATAATGGTATGATGAAGATCTTTGGGCATTTTAGGGATTCACAAAGAACAATACTGAATATTACTCAGGTGACACTGACAGTTGCAACAGCCTTTTCTTTGTTCCATCTTTGTAAGAAAATGTCCAACTAGGTGTAGCCAGGTTGTCCTGCTTTTGGCTGCACAAGGATGATATGTTGAGGGTTTGTAGACCAGAGTGGCATATGGAGCGAGAATGTTAGAGCATTTTTCAATCTCTCCCTGACTGTAGGTTCAATCTCTCTGATTTTGAAAGGATTCTTCATGAGCAGCTCCATATTTCCAGTTCCCAAGTCTTCATTTCTACCTGCACTGCATGCTGTTTTTCCTCACATGGATTTCTCCACTGCAGAGAGCACAGTGGGCTCATTTAGTCTTTCTTCTAGGAGAATTAACTTTTTATTGCCGCAAGTGATGGGCTTTTTTTATCTCTCTTTTTTTAAAATTGTCAGGAATGTTACTTTTAATTTACATTTCACTCATTTGTGGAATAATTGAAAGTGTACAAGTAGGCCTCAATGAATGCTCCTTTTTTTTTTTTTTTTTTTAATATTATGGCCCACTCAGCCTGCCCCAGCATGTGGTGCTGGGGATTGAACTGTGGTCCCTGTGGTTGCCTAAGCATGCCTAAGCAGACACTTTAGACCACTGAGCCATCTTGCGGACCCCCTGAATGCTCCTTGAATTGTATGCATACTCTTTGAACTGTGCACAGCCATTGCTTCTGTTACTGTTGTGGATTTAGAGTAAATCTAGTGAGGATGATTAATCCTTGTCAAGCCTGTGCCGGCACTGATTCCTCATTTCACCCTTGCTTGCTTAGTGGGTTTGAGGGCATAGGCTAAAGTTTTAACTAGTTCTTTGGGATTTGGGGTTACAGTGAGTACAGTGTTTATTTTTCAGTTTTTCATGTTTTCTGTAAATAACATATAACTTTTAAAATCAGAACAAAAATTTGTGATTTGCCTTTTTTGTACAAAACAATGTCTGTATACTCACATCTGTAGTATATTCATTTAAGGCTATCTATATCATTAAATAGAATTGAAATCCTTACTCATTGCAAACTTAGATGAGGGTAGTGGAAGGCTACTAGAATGCAACTAGGATTGGGTACTGTGGCTCAAAACAAGTCTAAGGCAACTTCCTCTAAACAGTAGGGAAAACTGCACTCCTTATAATGTGGATATAAACATTGTAAGTGTCGTTTGAGAGTTGTTTCACTTAATTGAAAACATGTACTGAATTAAGTACTATACTGGCACATTTCCTTTTTAATTGTTCCAGTGTTCAGTAGAACTTGACCAACAGTGAGATCTTATATATCTCTTCAGCAAAAACCTTTCCACATACCCGGAAAATTAAGAGGGGCTCCTTTTCCTCTACTAATTCTATTGTTCAGCGTTTTCTTTCTTCCACACTGAGCTGTGTTGTCAGGGGCACCTGGAGTTCAAGCTTCCTTTCTTCTGAGCAGGCTGCAATTGGGCTGAGTTTCACGTGTTGTTTTCCAGATTTAAGGCATTTAGCCAATTGTTTAAGGAAAGCTCTAACTGCAATTGATAGTAGTGTCATTTAATCTTTAGATAAGTGGTGCGTGACACACACTTATTAAGGACTAAATAACTTCTTTAAAAATAACTTTTTTCTCTTACCCGTAAAAATCAGATTTTCTGAAATGAAAAAATAACTGGCTGGGCAGTTTGAGAATTACAACTTACCAGTAAGCAGTATGTATAAATGACTACCATATGTTTATTAGATGTACACTTAACAAACATGACTCACCACCTTAAAAATAATCTAAAATCACATCCTTTTTGTTTAAATGGCCAACAGCCCATTTCTAGAAGATGATTCTAGATGGAGAGGTATGTCTAAACAGATGCTTACTCTTTCATTTGCTTATTCTTATAGCAGTCTTTTCAGGGTTCCACTGTAGTGGAAGCTCATAATTTACTGACCTAATTACTGACTGTGCGTGGTTGCACGTTGTAGTAGGGAGTATGGTATGCTGGCTTAAACAAGGACTGTATGAATCTTTTTGGTAAGTAGGTGTGCTTAGATTGTCTTATCTGTTCATGTGTTTGTTCCCCCCAAACACTTGTGCTTGTTCTCTGGTTCCTTTATTAATAAAGAAAGGGAAGCATCAAAAGACTCCAATATGTAAATATACATAAGATAGAAATATATAAATATATGTAAAATATATACTGTAACTAAGTGCCAAACAGAGCTGTGTAGAAGAGCTAGTACTGGTGAAAAGTCCACATGGGATAAGATCCAAAATGGTAGGTGGGGCAGAGAGCATGACAGGTTATGTATGTACCTGTGGGCCAGGTTACTGAGTCTGTTTTGGAATAGTCTGATTAGCCTGCTTTTGGGATACTGCTGCTTCTCTTGATCTGAAAAGTAGAACCATGGGCCCTAAGGGTGTGCTGATTTTCTTGGTCAACAAAAATTCATATTTTAAGATTCTCTTTTTAAACGAGAATTTTCATGAAGTTAGATTTTCTCTGACTTAGATATGCACATATAATTTTTTAAAAAATCATAACTGTAGGACTTTCCATTTCTCATAAAGTTTCAGTTTTTTCATATCTGGCATGTCTACCTGTTACTTTCATAGCAGCTTTCCCTCTGGGCTGCATGGTGTTCCCTGATACATTCTGCTCATCAACTCTGAATTCCAGTCCTTTCAGTTGCTGCTCTGCTCAACCTCCTCTTGTCATTGTCACCAAGTCCTCTTAGAAACCAAAGGTGTATCAGCCTTTGCTGGAGGCCAGAGGTCAAAGGGCTACGGACTATGCCAAGATAGAGAGGAAGCTAATCATACCCGTGACCTTGACCTCATTAACATTGTGCTGGATGCAAAGGCACCAGCATTCCCTGGCATTATTTGACTTTGAATCATCTCTACTGATTTATGGTCACAGGGTTCATATTTCTGCCTTCTAAGGCAGGCATATGTAAGAGCCTGATGAGAATGCAGGGCCATTCAATACTTTTTAAAATTACAATATTTGGGCTATTGATTGTTAGCTAGTTATTGGCCCGGTATGGCGATTTAGCTGAAGACAATCCTGGACTGACAAGGCTTGAATGAAGAGGATAGGAAAAGCAGTCTGGGGGCTGAAGGTCCATACATGGATTGAAAGCTTCATGCTGGTATTCATTCCTTTAAGCAGGGTTTCTCTGAATTATGTACCATCATCACCCAGAATCTCATTAAAATGCAGCCTATGGGTCCTGGAATTCTAACATTCTCCCAGTGATTTTGGTGCTGCTTACTCTGCAGAGCACATTTTGAGCCAAAGTCTTCCCATGAGTCTAGTTTTGATATGAAACCAGAGAATAGCCAGATGGAAGCAGTGATCTCTGAGTTACCTGTGGAATCTGACCTGAAATTGGTTGCCTGCTAAGCTCAGGTTCTGTGGGGGTAAGACCAAGGACCTCAGCCTTGGTGAGGCTTTGAGCCCCCTAAGGCCTGCCAAGAACAGTTGTACAAGAATGTCTTAGGCTAAGCAGGTTATATGGGGCTTTTTCTTGAAATATGAAACTGTAAGGGAAAGGTTTTTAATTTATTTTGTTTTTGTAAAGTTTTAGTTAAATGGATATTCTCTTCACATGTTGGTTATATTGCCTAAGAAGGTCTAACTTCCTTCAATTTAAATCTGCATTTTCCCACATACCCTGTAACTTTGAAGTTACATGATTACAAAGTTTTTAAGAAGTTGCCTATTGTTTCATTTGGAAGCATTATTCTGAAACTTACCTATTATGCTCCTGGGTGCTGGCTATATAGCTACATTCTCTGGCTGCTCTTTCCTTGTGATTCCTACTTCTCCTTTTGGAGTGGGTCCTGGGAATCTGCATTTAAAAATTATCAGGCAATTTCTGTAAAGACCAACTTGGAGAAATGTCAGTGTAATTACCTATCTGTCTGAGCCTGTCATACTGGTCATGGCTGAGAAATAACCATACCCGTTCACCTCTTGGGTACAGACATATTAGGTTAGGAAGGACTGTCTGTTCTGTTGTATTCACTTTCCATCTTGATATATTTTGTGCTTAGAGAGAAGCTCTTATCTAAGTTAGTTCTGTGAAGCCTTTATTTTTAGGAATATTGTACTCTGGGCATTCTCTGGAATACTGGGCTATGAACATTGTAGAGGATCCTTGAGGTCTTGACTCTGACTTTATCCTCTCTCCTCCCTACTGTGCCCTGGAACCTGGAGATAATGAACAGATAATGTATGACCAGAAAAAAGCCCACATCTTCCCTTGGCCACATTGGTTATGATCCAAGTGAATTGGGTGATTAAAACATCAGCTTTCCAAGTTATTATACAAGCATTAACTTCCATTTCTACAGATTCAGGATCCATCTCAGGCACACCCTGAAGACATTTTGGTTATGAAACACACAAAGTGGGAAATAGTATGGCCACATTGGAGCCAAGCGGCAGGAAGCTTAGGCAGAGCAGGCACTGGAGGCACAAGTGAGAATGTCTGAGAATTGCATTGTGCAAATGTAGGGTGCAGTCCATAGGGTGACAGGTGGCATTTCTGTGGCATTGCTTGTTGTGTGCTACAAGTACTTACTGCCTCTATGCCTCCAGTGGTTCTGTGGCTGTTATGACGTCCTGCAACTCAGCTAGCCTCATGGACTTGGGATTAGGGCCAGCCCCTGATTCATTTCATGATCTGTGTTGATCTAAATATTGTTTTGTAATTTGGACCCCATTTTACCTTTTTCTAGAGAAAAACAAAGGCTATAGTAACAAGCATGTGAGAATTTGCCTGCACTTTACAGAAATATGCTTTTTTTCCCCCCAGAAGACAGAAATGATAGAAATTCAAAGAGAGAGGGAACTGAACTGGGCTTTTCTTAATCCTGAAATGCTTTTTGGCTCCTGGGCCTCTGTGTCTTAGTAACCACAGGGTTTGCTGTATGCCGCAGAAGGAAACTTGACTCTCTGATAAAAACCGCATGGATCCTCCCAGGATGTCCTCAGTGTTTCATTCCTAGAGTGGTCAGTTTCTATATCTAGGTGGGAGGGAAAACATCTAGAAGAGGAAGAATATGTCCACTTGCTTAAAGCTTGACTCCCCAAAACAGCTATTGACAACATTGCTTGGGAAATACACCTTTTCCCTGTACCCCTATTATGTAAAAGGATTGGTTGGTCCTCTCTACCCCTTTGGTCTGCAAGACTAGAAATTGTTCCAAGCCTCCACAAAACCATCTTTATGTCTTTTCGTTTTTTTTTTTTTTTTTTTTTTTTTTTTTTTTTAATTTTTTTTTTTTTTTTTTTTTTTTTTTTTTTTTTTTTTTTTTTTTTTTTTTTTTTTTTTTTTTAATTTTTTTTAAAATTTTATTTTATTTATTTTATTTTTTCTTGTTTCAGAACCTTTGTTTGTTTATTCACTCATTTTCGTGGCCGGCTCAGCCCGCCCTGAGGGCAGGGCTGGTACAGCATGTGGTGCCGGGGATCAAACCACGGTCCCTGAGGCCGCCCTAGTTTTCCCATGCAGGCGCTTTAGACCACTGAGCCATCCCGCCGGGCCCTGTCTTTTCGTTTTTGAAAAGAGCTTTGAAGTTCTATAGAATGTGAGGCCTTGAGCACAGGGTCAGTGTTTGTTGTAGGCTAGGCCAACTCTGTAATTTTTATTTGCTCACCCATTCTGGCCTACTTCTGCTTGTCAGGCCTCAGCTTAACTATCACTTGCTGTGGAGTTTCCTTGATTCCTCTGGGATCCGCTGGAGTCTTGTTACTATGTCACCTTTTATTTTCTTGGCTTGGCCTCCTATCAGCTGTATTGAGTTATGTGTACTACCTATTTACTCTGTCCTGTGGCCTGTAGCTCCCTGAGGGTGGGAAACCCAACATATGTCAATCATTTCTGGGTTTCCTAACATGCAAATGCCTTCTTAGTCATGTTTTATCTGTATACTGTAGGAGGGGAAAGTAGAACGTAGGTAGGTTAAGTACTTGCCTTATAGTTATCCTGCCACTGAACCTAAAATCAGGATTCTCATTTCAATCTGTTCAAACCAACTACTTGGTTAGGTGACACTGGCCAGGTTTTCTGCTTGGAGACCAGTGAGCCCAAGCCATGGTCCTAAGGTCTTTATTTGTATGAGAAAAGATGAGCCACTCCAAATTAACAGACATGTCATTTTCTTGTTTTCAGGTAAACTGGGAAACAAACTCGGCACAGTCAACCTGTAATTACTACCTTTCACTAAGAAGCATCTCATACAGGTTGGTTCCTGGTTTGCTCATGCCAGGTGAGTTGTTCCAGAATGATATGACAATGCACCTTCATAACTACCCAGAGTTCTTATTCCTTAGGAATAAAATCCTCATGCAGAGGATAACATCTCTGCTAGAAAAGGTAAAAAATGGTCCTCTGCCCTGGTTGTGTGTAACTTGGTGAAGATGTTTACATAGCTGGCTTTCTCCTTCTTGTTGCTGCCCTTACCATCCTCTTTTGTGCAACCCTGCACTTAGGCTAGTGTTTTAGAAATCCTTCTCCTCAATTGAGATCCAACCACAACTTTTCCTATTATTTAGCAAACTGTCCCAAGTGAGAGGCTCTTTGTAGTACAGCTTTCTTCAGCTATTTAGCAGAATAAATCACTACTTCTCAGAGGTCAGATAGCCTGATGCTCTTGTTAGGGTAAACTTTTTGTTTTTGTGTACTGAGCATCAAACTCAGGACCCCGTGCTTGCCAGACAGGTGCTTATGCCTACTGAGCTATCTTCCCAGCCCAGGGTAAGCTTTGCGTACTTGTTTGTGTGCATCTTTCTCTTCTGGTCAGTAAATACCTTGTATTACTATCTCACCTTGGGTGTCTCCCAACATGGAACAGATCTTCAGTAAAGGAATGAATGTTGCTCTGAGGGAAAAAATGCCCTAGTAAAATAAACCAAGGCACAGCCACACACACACACACACACACACACACACACACACACACACACATGCACGCAGACACGCACACATGTATGCACGCACACACACACACACCCCAACACCACCACCACCATCAACACCAAAAACCACACAAAAGCACATAATGTGCTTCTAAAGCAATTAAATGCTATGTAGAGTGTCTTTTGGATTAATTACTTGGTTCTTTACTCTTATTACCACACAGAATTGAAAATTTACCATAAAGTAGCTAAATCAATAGGAATTTGGATTTCTACCCATACTAAAAATGGTAAGAAGTCACAGTTTTTTATTTCACTGTATTCTTCCATAATAGTGTCAGTGACATGAGAAGGTGATGGAGCATGTACTAAATGGGATCCTTCTTGGTTACTGTGGGAAAGAGGAGCATTGTCAGCAAGACCTGGAAACTCTAGTCACCCCAGCTATTAGTGGGGAGACCACTGTAGAGTTTAACATGTATGTAAATGTATAGGCAGTAAAGGAACAGATAATAGATTTTCCCATTGTCAACCAAAGGAAATTTTTAAAAAGTTTCTCAGTAGAACGAGCATTTGCTTTAAAACATATTCTAGACTAAGATGATTTTAGTAAAAAGCTTTGTGTTAACATATTTCAGTTTCCCCCTATTTCTTAGTAGAGTGGGGCTTTGAGAGGTACAGTATCAGCTTAAACTGATAACTCTTTCTCTGGGGATGAGAAGAAAATGGTTTTACATAATGGAACCTGGCTCATCTTAGGAGGTAGTAGTGGCTGAATTCATTGATGCCTGAAGTGGTACCTGAGTTTCAGAAGAGTTCCTTTTCTTTTTTTTTTGTCTTTTTGAGACAGGGTCTCGCTATGCAGTTGAGGCTGGTCCTGAGCTCACTTTTGTAGCCCAGGCTGGTCTCGAACTTGCACCAATCCTCCTGCCTCAGCCTCCCGAGTGCTAGGATTACAGGCATGCGTCACCACGCCCGGCGCCCAGAAGAGTTCCTTTTCAAAAGAGAGTATGGCTATATATTTTGCTGCCACCTTTGGATTCTTCTTCAACAGTAATATGATTCATTGTACAGCCTTTCCAGTTGCTTTGATGAGTGTGTGAAGCAGTGAATTAGAAAAAGAGTTTTCTATGTGTGCTTCCCATAACCAAACAGAAGTACTAGTAATGCTGGGTCAAAGAAGTAATCATATAGATTCTTTTACCTGATGCCAAGTCCTAACTATAGGGCTTCTTGAAAGAAAATTTAATGAACAAAAATTCAGTAACAGGAATTTAATTCCTAGCTGACCATTTTAATGGTTTTAAAATTTCCTAGGTGTTGAGTAAGTGAAAATTGCAGCTTTTCCAGGAATTTCTACTCTGTGGAAATTATATTTTTGTACAATTTAAGAAAATAAACTGAAATAAATTCACTAGATGTTATAATATGTTTGTGTTATGAACACCTCTTGAAATTTGAGATATATATATATATATTTTTTAATCATTTTATTTATTTTTCTTTCTTGTTTCAGAACTTTTGTTTGGTTATTTATTTTTATGGCCGGCTCAGCCTGCCCTGAGGGCAGGGCTGGCGCAGCACGTGGAGCCTGGGATCGAACCGCGGTCCCTGCAGCCGCCCAAGCTTTCCTAAGCAGGCGCTTTAGACCACTGAGCCATCCTGCCGGGCCCCAAAATTTGAGATATTTTTGAATATTTGTATCACACCTGCTCTGGAGAGGCTGCAGGCAGGGTATCTGTTGAGCTTGGTCTTCACCCTGCCTGGAACAGGAAATGATTAACTTAATTCATTATGAGCAGCAAACTCTAAGAGATGTCTGACTCAGAATGCTTTATGTTTTATAATACAATTCTTACCAAGTTAGAAAAAAAATGAGATAGGTCTAGACCTCAGGTTATTACACTGGTCCTTTCCCTGTGGGGCTCACACATAGATGTATACCCATGATACTTTACAGAGATATCTAGTTGGATCTTGGTCAACCCCATTTCATTCTAATTAGAAAGCCTAAGAAGTAGTACAGTTCATTAGTTTCCTTAGAGCTTTTTGACTTTTAACACACACTTTGGCTGGTAGTGTTGTGCTGCTTTTTCATTAGGTGAAATGTTTATTCTCTTTAAAGATGGGATGTGAGTGCCTCATCAGGTGAATTTGTAGATCAGTGTGTCTATGCTTTTATTATAGCTGTTTTATGCACTGGGTTTGATCCAAAGACACTATCCAATGTGTGCTCCTTATATCCAGGGTAGACACTTGGGAGCAATCAGAGCAATAACAACTAGCAGATACAATAGCTGGTCAACTGCTGTCAGACTCTAAGTGTTATTAGCATCTTGGGCTCTAATTGACAGTTCTTTTATTACTGAAATGCCTAAGAACATGTACTAATAAATGAATAGATGGTTAGATAAATGAACAGAACTCCCCTCAACCAGACTCCTTGAATGTTTTTGATATTCACAAGTGAAACTTGAATCTTCAGCTGTAGTTACTGAAAGAGGATGGAAAATCTCCCAGGTAGCTTTTCAAGTTTACTGTAAAGCTGTTTTCTCTATTGACATCTAGTTTGCTTTATTTCCTTTCTAGATCACAATTCATGGTAGTTTAGGAATTACTTTTTACTTGGATCAGGTAGCTTCTTGTCAACTGTAGTTTCTTGGCTAGTTTGTCTTATCTACTTAGAGGTTATATATTTGATTTGAAAGACTTACAGATCTTCGTTTCCAGGAAAAGTTGATTTTCATTGGGATATCTTGAATTTTCACTTTACAAAAGAATGGGAGCCATTGTTTTAACCACTTTTTACCTTATTTTAGCTAAGATTAACTCTTCTCTATTCTTTAGTGTTCTTTTAGAGTTACAAGTCTGAGTTGGAAGGAGGCTCTTTGGGTAACTAGTTAATGAAACTAACTTTTCAAAAAAGGCAAAGGAAATATCAGCAATTGGTGGAAAATACCTGTTCCATGTTGTGTCTTAAGCATTTGATATCCAGAAAGTTCCTATGTTATAGGGTAATATTATCATTAAGCTTCTCTTCTGGAGGATTAACAACTTAAATTTGCAGACCAAAAATTTAGAGAAAAAGAAGAGCTACAAGAGCTGGGCGTGGTGGCTCACGCCTGTAATCCCAGCACTTGGGAGGCTGAGGCAGGAGGATCGGTGCGAGTTCGAGACCAGCCTGGGCTACAAAAGTGAGCTCAAGGCTAGCCTGAACTGCATAGCGAGACCCTGTCTCAAAAAGA
>PVJA010017980.1:9778-25439 GCA_004027025.1 Myocastor coypus | reverse complement strand
AAGAGCTACAAGGATAGCCAATTGGCCTTACCCCCTCAAAGTCAGTGAGGACTGAGCTGAGGGCATAAGAGAATTGTACTGTAACATCCTATAACTCTGGTGTCCCAAATTTTCTGCTCAAGGAGATTATGGAGCTATAGAGAAAAGGGATCGAAAATGTATAGTGTGCCTAAAAAGAGTCACCTAGAGAGAAAACATTCTTTCAGGCTTTCACAGAGAGCAAATTGGTGAAGCAGTGGCTGTGACTCATCCAGATAGCTGACAAAAGTTCTACAAAATGCTGTACATGGTTTTAGGGTAAATCCTGAGGGGATTTGACTGACCTTGTCAGATATAAAAGTTACGCTTTTGGTATATAGGTCTTGCTTTAAGTTGGTCTTAACCATTCAGCAGAAAAGTCTAACTATGAGGTATAAAAAGTAAAGCCATATTAATATGTGGAGCTGTAAAAGGCCCAAGTCAATAGTTTCTGCATTGCCAGTTCTGCTGATAACCCACTACTATTATGGACTATTGGACTATATATGCAGCTACTTTCTCTTGGTTCAATGAGAAGAAAAATTTTTACTAATAGTGTTTAGAAAGATATCATGTCTGCATCTTGTACTCTAAGCAACTACTATGAAGACAATAGTATACAATGTATTAATTACTGTAACTGTCCTACTAACATGTTTTGAGACTGTCTTATTGTTATTTCTTTCTCATTAAAATAAAATTTGTTTATTACTTCAATGAGACAGTTTCAAAACACATTAGAAGTACATCCCCAATAATTAATACAATGCAGACATGATAATTTTTCTAATCATCATTGGTACAAAAATTTCTTCTCATTTAACTAAGAGAAAGTAGTAGTATACATAAAATTAATAAAATTTAAGTAAAATAAAATAAAATTAATATCATTTTAAAAATAGACAAAGGATGGTAAAATTTTTTCTTCTCCTATCTCTTTTAATAGTAAAAAGTAAATCCTCTGAGTTATCTGTGATTCCTTTTCTTTGTGGATCATTCTCTTATGAAGCAGTTAAGTACTTGCTTTTGGAGTCCTGTCCTCTCAGGTGTCTTCCTGAGATCCAGGAAGCCTTGGCTGGCTCCCTGTAGCCTTTGCTGAAGCTGATTTCCTGATGGGAAACTCTGGTGCCATCCCTTGTGCATCTCCTCTGCATCCACTGGAGAACTCTTCCCTTTATGGCTGTCGTCCAAAAAAGAAAACAAACAGTTGTAACTCCCATTGAAGCCCAGCAGGCTGGAGAAAACAGTCCTCATTCTCCTTATTTCTGGGTTCAAAGTACACTTAACATTTTATGGCAGTGATCAGCCCTCCCAAGGTGCTGGCCTGAGTGGATCTGTGTATTAGCTTGGTGGACAATTAACCACACAGACCTCCTACTATTGCCATGGGCTTTCTGGCTGAGTTGACACTAATGCTCCAAGTGAGAAGGGGCTGCTGCTCCTTTGAGCAGAGTACCAGGCCTCTGTAGGGAAACATTTGATCTTGTTCAAAGGAGATGTCTCTGAAGCATGAAGATTGAACTGATTGTGACCCTACCCTAGGGGATGGAGGAGCTCCCTCTGGAGAGCAGGCCAGGAGGAAGAAGCCATCAATCACTAATCCCATTGGCCTGTGGGTCTTTGGGGTCTCATATTCATTTAAAGGAGAAAGAATTGAGTTTGAAAGCAATAAAGAAGTCTTTAAATGAGAGGATCAGGGGGTCATTTTATCTAATTTTGTGGTTGTTACTGAGGAGTAAAAGGGAAAGGAGATAATTTCTTTAGCCCTTTTGAGATCTTTATCATAGTACATGGCATTTGGGAAGGCCTCACAAGGCTATTTCCTTTCATAAACCTAAGACTGAAGTTGCCATAGAGCCAAAGAGGGCTTGGGAGCCAGAGTATCTTCTAGAGCACTATGGTCAGGAATGTAAGGTTGCTTCTGTCATTAGTAAGAGGCTAATGCCCAGAAGTCTCCACATGTGACTGCTAGCTTCTCGAGATGATGATGTTCAATCTGAAAAATAAATCTATCTGGCAAGAGACCTCATTTAGATTTGGTATTCTTTCACCTCCGTGGAACGCTTGCCCAGTTGTCTGTTGTTGATTTGATTTATTTGGAGCATGATGATCATCACATTCTTTGGAGCTGAGTGATGTGCACAGCCTTAGAGCACACGGTGAATTAGCAGAAAAGTGAGAGCAGTATCTACTGTTTGATGAGTGCTGCTCTGTTTATGATATGAGTTCATATCTGTTCCTTTCTGAAAGTCCCTTTGGGTAGGCAGGTTTCCTATACATGTTCCTATACAGAAAAGGGAGAGGCAAAGGGAGGCTGTGTGATTTACCAGGTCTCCCAGTAGTGAAGGAGGAGATAAGAATTTCTTCTTAGAATTATAACTTCCAAATTAAACTTTTTGCATCATCATTATGAAGAACAAAGTTGGAAGGGGAGAGGGGACAGAAGGAGGAAAACTTTAAAAATTCTTCTAAGAAAGAAGGAAAAGTGGTGACGTGTGGATAGTTCTTTGCACCAGCCACCAGCTGGCACCATTCCCCAAGGCAGCCTTGCTTTCTTCCTGATAAGGGGTAGAATGACCAGAGGAGGGGTGAGGGAGCTCAAGAAGATTGGGGATAAGTGGATGTAAAGGGCTATTTGTGTGTCTGATCTAGAGTACCTGGGATAGGGTAGGATGTGGCACCCACTGTTCGCCTTGTTTCATTTACACTCTTTTTGGCCCATACCCATGTGATTTCTCATATCCTGAGTCTCTTCAACTTTGTCAGATTCTGCATAGTATTTGTGGACTTAGCTCAGAAAACAAGAGAATTTGTCTTGAGTTATGCTGATATAAATCCTACTGATTACTGTTAAGTGCATTTAATCATAGCTTAGATTTGTATATCTAATATACAAATCTGTGTTCTCATCTGATTGAGGAACTATTTTCTGTCTGCAGTTAACAATGGAGTCTCCTTTTCTGGTGAACCTGGTGTCTTTGGGAACTTCCAGAAGGTGAGCCTGCTGCCAAGTGTTTTCCTGAAATATCTGAGGGGAACTCCTGGGGTGAGAGGCAGTGAGGATAGGTCATCACTTGTTTCAGTCATGCTTCTCCACATCCTGGAGAGTCATTGTCCTATAGTCCTTGGGGGCAAGAGTCTTTTGCTTTGGCAGGGTATTGTCCCTTTCCTTCATGACTTTGGCTAATCAGAAGTTGGCTGCACTTATTAGTGCCTCTTAAAAGGTTTTCTTTCCGCTGTTTTCAGGAAGTTGAAGTGCAGTGTCAGAAATGCTGGGAGTTGAAGTAATAAACAGATCCAGGCAACATGTGAGGAAGGCTTGTTAGTCCTGCCCCTGGCTTTCTGTAGAATCTGAAGGGATCAGATTTTCTGCATGTGAAGGGTCTTTATGCCAAGAAGTGTAAGATGTGCATGCCAGTGAGTCTTCCAGATGAGGGCACTACTTTGGCTAATAAATAGACTGTGGGAGCAGAAATGGTTCATGGTTGGCAGGATGGAGATAAGTCACACAGTGACAGCCTGAGCTGTATAAATGTGGAATTAAAAAATCATCTGTTCAGGGATACAGAACATTCCAGAATACTTCAATCCTCTCTTGGCAGTAGTGCAGAGACTGGAGAACAGGAAGGCGGGGAGGCACTCTGCAGAGCTTTTTGGCCAAGCATCTTAGTTTAAGACACTGATTGACTTGACTAAAGCCCCTCAGAAGTGTTTTTTTTTTTTTTTTTTTTTTTTTTTTAACCTCTGGTCCTTGGTCTTAGATGAATAATAGGCATCTTTAAAAAATGAATGCTATAAAGGAAATTGTGACTTCTGACTTCAATCTTGTGTTCTGAGACATTTATAGGCTGCAAAATTGGTAAGAAATTGTGCCAGATAGCTTCTATTTCATCTGCTTGGGGCTTTCTTGAGATTACATAAAGGCTAGAAAATTGAGATATAGTACAATCAGACTGATTCCTTTAAGTTTATAAGGTTTAGAGGAAGACTGGTATGCTGAGGTATGAAGAGTGTGAGAAGGAGGATTGCCACATTGCTCTGCACAGTGGGCCCCTTCCATGTGAGTTCTGTGTTAGTGGTGCCTTAGGGATGTAGACAATGGTAAGGTGGCTCGACCTTCTGGCAAGAATCAGAATGACTGGGGGATAAATAGGTTTGAAGTTAGCTTCTCCATGAATCCCACCCTCTTTGTGGCATAGTTTGTCCTTTTTCAGAAGGATGTGCTGTTTGGAGCTTCTCAGACTCTGTAAAAATATGTGCCTGTCCAAAATGCTACACATGTGACTGGGAGGTCCAGGTGTTTTGAACAATGCAGTGGCAGAAGATGGATGGCATTTTCTGCAGAGTGTCCACCATTGCCCAAACGCACTTGGAGAATTGCAGTCCTCTTCTTGTGGCTCACAGCCAAGGAAGCCAGGTCTTGCCCCAGGCTCTCCACAAACCCACAGTGGCAAACCCAGTGTATTTAGAAGCCACATTACTGATTTCATCTTGGATGCTGGCAACCTTGCTGTTTGTTTAACTTGCTTATTTAACTTTCTGGTTAATTCACAAAATAGAGAGGTGAGTAATGGTAGTACAAGGGAGTTTTAGCATTTTGATAAATTTAAGGAGAATAATTGAAGATTAATGATTGCCAAACTGGAGGAGATGCTATTGTTTGCTTCTTGGAAGGCTTCAAGTATTCCTCCCATCCATTGTCCCATCTTGGCTAAGGATATGTTTCATCAAGTTGATCTTCAAGCTTCACACTGGGCCATGATACGATGTTGAGGAGAGACAGTGCTTTCCCTTGGCACCTGCTTCAGTTTGGATCTGCAATATTTCCAAAAGGTTTATGTGTTAAGACTTGGCCCTAACCCATGAACATTTAGCAGTTGGGGTTCATGGGAGGTCTTAGATACTGGGGTGAAGGGCATAGTGGGAATTTAGCTCCTTTCTTTTTCTTGTCCCAGTTATGAGGCAAGTGACTTTCTCAGTTAGGTGCTCCCTCCATGCTGTTCTACATCTGACATGGACTGAAACCTCTAAAACTGAACTAGAAGCAATCTTTCCTCTTTTTAAGTTGCTTAATCTCAGGTATTTGTTACAGCAACAGAAAGCTAATATAGCAACTATGGAATCTGTGTATTATGTCTGGGGAGAGAACATGATTCCATCTGGAAATCTCTTGCCTCTTGTCTTCTGCTTGTGACCACTGACAGTATGACTTCTGCTTACTCCTATTCAGGAACTGTGTAGTGCAATCCTCCATGGGTGAGAAGATGAGCTGTAATTGAGTCCTTATTGAAGACTACAGAAGCAGCCAGTTGGGCTCTGGCTGTACTTTGTATCAGACATCACAGGGGTTATATAAAGCTAGGAGACTTTCTGTGGATTAGAGGTAGATCTGAGAAGGTTTTCTATAATAGTGAAAGGAGTTATTACTGTTGTCTGTGTTCTTGGAGCTTGAACAAAAAGAGTAAAATTAAACTTAACTGTGGTATAGATTGTGACTAGTTTTGGTGAAAGTCAAGCCTTGGGAAGTGACTTTTATAGTCATGTCTTGTTTCAGAACTTTTGTTTGTTTGTTTATTTATTTATTTTTATGGCCGGCTCAGCCATATGGTGCCGGGGATCAAACCACGGTCCCTGCAACCGCCCAAGCAGTGCCAAGCAGGTGCTTTAGACCACTGAGCCATCCTGCCAGGCTTATAGTCATGTCTTTATAGTCTGAAACCTGAACTTTTCATGGTGGGTATGGTTGGCACTGAGGTAGTTATTTGTGAGTAACCTTTGTGTAGTGCTGAGGTGGTGCCTTGGAAGTAAATAGTCCTTAATCCTGAGATATTCTGCGTGCAAAACCATGCAAGCAAGAAATAAATTAAAAATATTTACGTGGCAGTTAGGCTTAATCGTGTCATTCTGATTATTTTGGGAGCCACTCAGGGGATCAGTTAAGTACACTTCTGGTTGTGTCTGGGTGGGTCCTGGGAGTGTGGCCTTGGGAATCTGTTATCCCTAGCCCCTTTCTGGTATTGTTCTCTAGATTTATTGCCAGCCACTGTGAACAAAGCATCTTTGCTTTGTCATGACTTTCTGCCTTGATATTCTTGCCTTGAAGTTAGCTGACCATGTGCTAAATTCTATAAAATGGTGAACCAAAATAAACCTCACGTCTTTTGTTTTTATTCATTTATGTATGGGAAAACTTCATCCTTCTCTTCCAGATTCTTGAAAGTCAAACAAAAGTGAAATGGAAGTACCCTATTTCCCTGGACATAAGCCTTGAGATTTTATGGAGGATATTTGTAAAAGCATATCCTTAAAGCAGGAGGGTTGATGGCCTGTTAATAAAGGCACACCTTTTGTTACTGATATTTTATTGCATGTAAATACTTTCAATATAGTAGTTCTACCTGTTTCTCTTTAAAGTACTGTGGCGGTCTGTAGCTACAGTGACAGAAAAAAGTTAGTGGAGACTTATGTAATAGTGTTCATGTTTACAAAATTAAATGCTGAGCCAGGCGTGATGGCATGTGCCTATAATCCCAGCACTTGGGAGGCTGAGGCAGGAGGATTCCTGCAAGTTCGAGATCAGCCTGGGCTACAAAAGTGTGCTCATGGGGCTGGCGAGATAGCTCAGAGGTCTAAAGCACCTGCTTAGGCAAAAGTGCACTCATGGCCAGCCTGAACTGCATAGCGAGAACCTGTCTCAATCAATCAATCAATCAATCAATCAATTAAATGCTTAAAGTATGATGGAATTCTGTAGTTATCGGATTCCTACTCACTATAAAAAATGCTGGAAGATTGGTTTACATTAGTGGTCTTCTTGTTGCAAAGTGAAGTAGTTGACAAAAACTTGCTCCTGTTTGTATAATACAAATCAGAGAAGCCTTTTTTGTGTCTCTTATTTTCTTTAGTTTATACCTTCAGTTATACCCTCTATGTTTTTTCTAGATAGTCTTCTCTCCTATTCTATGCTGTCTTCTCTTTTCTCTGGGTAAAATCCCTGCTTATCACCCCAGTTTCATCATCACCTTTCGTTGTAAGAGCAGAACTGTTGGTGTTGCTGGGCATGGTGGTGCATGCCTGTAATCCCAGCATTTGGGAGGCTGAGACAGGAGAATCAATGTGAGTTCAAGACCAGCCTGGGCTACAAAAGAGAGCTCAAGGCCAGACTGAACTACATAGTGAGACCTTGTCTCAAAAAGACAGGAAAAAAAAAAAGAACTGTTGGGGTTATCATGAGAGGATCCTATTTGTCTTCTGGGCATGCCAGATCCTAAAGTGATTTTATCTGTGTCTTAGTTACTCTTCTTTCATTGCTGGGACAAACACTTGACACTCAGAATGAGGGAAGGAAAGGTTTATTTAGCTCACAGTTACTGGAAGTTTCAGTCCATATTCAGCTGGCTCCAAAGCAGACTGGCACATGGCAGAGGGCAACCTTCCATGGTGGCAGGCAGAGAGCAAGAATGCTGGGAGGGCTTGCAGCTGCTCAAGCAGCTAACTTTTCATCTTACCTTACATTGAAATGCAAATCATCTGCCCCAGGGGAGAGGCAGCACCCATTTTCACAATAATCAATTACAAATTCCAGAAGCCACCCTTTTCCATGACTGCATGAGACTTTGAGAGGACACCTATACACAAACCATAACAATCTGTATCCTCTGGTCCTTTCTTGAGCCCAGCTGTGCTTACAGCAGCCCAGTGAATCCTGAATCTGAACAGCATCCATTTTCTGTAGCCTAAAAATGTTAATGATTATATGTGCAGAATAAGATTTTATTTGATGAATATGTAGCCTCATTGTGCTGGGTGTGGATGATCCATTTGAGGATTACTGCCAGCAGCATAAAAAGAACTGGAGGGGAAGATGATGTGCTGTTGGTTCTTCTGGAGAAGGTTGCTATCTTGGTTTTCCTGACACGATGAATTCAGCTGCTCTCACCATCAGACTTTCTAGCTTCTACCACTGTTCTTTGGGCATTTCCAGTGTAGATCCTTAGCACAGACTTGCATGCAACATTGTTGTGGGCTCTATATTTCCAGATAGTCTCATTTAAGACATTTCCATGAGGTCTAGGCCCTTGACTGGATATTTTGGTCTGGTGTCAACAGATCTCCTGTTTTGCATTTGACTCTTGGGTGAATCTTATAAAATAACCTTATAAATTATGTGTCCTGTATTAACCCTTTTCTCTTGTAAGCCCAGGCTATAGCAAAAGATTTAATGAGGCAATCTATATAAGCCACACTTGGAATATAGGAAATGTCAAGATAGACTTTTTTCCAGCAGCCCAATACCTCCCTAGAAGTTTCTCTCAAATTGTCCCTTTGCCTTTCAAGGTGGTCAGAGCATTTTGGTGGTTGATGTTGTTTTAGTTCAGGTAGTATATAGACCATTTTATTTTCTAGTATTGGCAAATTTAACTAGATAATGTATTGTTCTGGGCAAGTGCTCCCATGGAGAGCTTTTAAATACTATGCCATTCTGTCCACAGCAGAGCTTGCTGTTTTAAGTTCTCTGGTGCCTCTGTACCTTGTGCTTATTCTTGTTCCAGACAAGATAGGTTTTGGAAAATAGCATTTACCCTAGAGCTATCTTTGCTTTTGTGATTAAGAGACTTATAGAGTGTGTATTTTGATGTGAATTTAAATTAATGGTCACTCAGAAATTAGCCCTGTGGTCAGATTTGTTAAGAGTATGTGTTTCTTGGGAGTAAACCTTTCTGAGTGAGGGCCATTCTGGGTGGCAATCTGCTTTGTGGAACAGTTAAAGCCAACTTCCTGTGCTAATATCTTAGTAAGAAAGGGTGAGGCAAAGCCTAAAAGTTGTGTGCAAAGTGTTTATGTTTGTCCTGGGAAAGTAGCAATGTATCACACACCATTAATGGGCCTGGTGTGCTAACAGTGTGTACCAACCTAGCGATGTAATTTATTTCTCTGGGGAGATGTGATTTTATGTGCTGTGTGTTGATGTCACTGAAAATTTGTTTTATGAGGAAAATAGCAATTAATGTTTGGAAATAGGAAATAACTTTCCAAAGTTGTGGTGGAAGAAAACCAATAAAACTGACTATCAAGAGTTTCTCAAAGGTGAATGTAAAAGTTTAATGTTTGCTTCTGTCTGGTATCTTGACAGCTTTTGATTTGTAAGAAGTAACCATAATATGACTACAACAAACAGGACAGTATATGTGTGAGAGTAGGCATCTGTGTTGTCCTGGGGACAGGTGGCAGAGGTCAGGGCATCTGTGTCATAGTTGCTATTGTTTTCCTGCTGGGAGATGACAGATGGAAAAGCCTGCACTGGAAGGGTGGCTGTTAATCTGTAACTCTTGATTTGCTTGCACTCATGCATAAACATTTTGACTCATTATATGAAGAAACAAAGGACCATAGCATATAGGAGCCATGGAGTACTGAATCTGTTAAAATCTCTCTCTCTCTCTCCCTCTCTCTCTCTCTCTCTCTCTCTCTCTCTCTCTGTGTGTGTGTGTGTGTGTGTGTGTGTTTGCTTTTAGTATTACTGATGAGGCTGGTTCACCTAAATTAAAAGTGACTTGTAAATGTTATGGTACGGAATGGTTTCATGGTGAGAATTAAAGTTTAAAATGAAGTATGTGCATGGACCTGCAGCATGTGTGTTTTTGACTCATAGAAATTAAACTGTATGTGCTTGGTCCCAGAACATAAAGAAAAAATAACAATGAATATAATGTGGAACTTCTTAGCAGTGGGTGTGTTTTAGAGCAGGAATACTCTCCCTTGGCACTATTGATACTTTTTTTTTTTTTTGTCTTTTTGAGACAGGGTCTCTCTGTACAGTTCAGGCTGGCCTTGAGCTCAGTTTTGTAGCCCAGGCTGGTCTCGAACTCTCACCGATTCTTCTGCCTCAGCCTCCCGAGTGCTGGGATTACAGGCGTGTGCCACCATGCCCGGCTTGATACTTTGTAATGGGTAGTTTTGATGTTATGGGCACAGTTCTGTACATTAGAAGATTTTTAGCACTATCCCTGGCCTCTACTGTTGTTATGCCAATAGAACTTCCCTCTCCCAATCAATCAGGACAATTAAGAGTATCTTCAGATATTGCCAAATAAGTGTGCCCTGGCAAGGGAAAGAGCACAGCTACCTGGATTGAGAACCCCTTCCCTGGTGTGATGGTGATATGAAGGCTTTTGCATTCAGTTGTTCTCTTTCATGGTCTTGGTTTGAGGTCCTCTTTGTTGACTTTAAAGCTAAGAGCCAGTTCATCTAACATTCTGTCTTCAAAGACAATAGCCTTGGTGAAATCTTAGAAGTTTCCAAAAGCCAAAGCTATATAAGAGAGATAATTGGGCCATTGACACAAATTTTGGTCTTGTTGGTTCAGCATTTCTTAATAACAGTAGAGCTCCTGGCTAATTTTTTAATCCCAAGTCTGTATAATATCACCATGTTGTTTCACTGCTGTTTTGATCAGTTTTCTCAAAAGTAGTAGTCCTGGATCCTTCTGAGGCTATTCTGAATGTGTATATTTAGTGCAAAGCTCAGAGAAATTATCTTCATCAGATTTTTTAATTAAAAAAAAAAAACTGTAACTGAAGAGGTTCTGGATTTTAAAGTAAATCACTCACTCTTCTTGAATCTGGATCGACTTGTCCATGTCTAGAGTACAGCAGAAGTATAAATCTGAAGCTGTATCAGAGAAGGCTGTCAGTTTCTACTTTGTTAGCTGGAATACCGCTCTGCAGGTCTAGAGCTGCCATTTAGGAAGTCTGGACACCATGCAAGGCTTTCACGGCAAGACAGCCCTTGCTAGTGCCTAGTCTCAGCTGAACCTAGTCTTTCAGCTACCATCACATGCAGGGAAAATTACCTTGGCTAATCCAGCCTAGCCTGTCTGCCTATTGAATGCTACCTGTGATCTCTGAATTGCCCTGTGGAACAGAAGCATCATACTTTTTGCCCAAATTCCTCATCCCCAAATGTGAGATGCTGTGTATAGCTGTTTTAGAGAGGCACAGTGACACATGCCTGTAATCTCAGGTACTCCAGAGGCTGAGACAGGAGGATCTCAAGTTTCAGCCAGCCTGGGCAATTCAGCAAGACCCTATTTCCAAAATAAAACTAACTAAATAAATAATAACAATAATAATCCAAAGGTTGGGGATACAGTTCAGTGCTAGAGTGCCCCTAAATTCTGTCCCCAGTGCTGAAAAATAATGGACTAAAGTCTATTTCTTCATCCATATTTTACTGAAAATTTTATTCTTAGATGTTTGACAAGTTGCTTGTGGGTCTTCCTAAAGAATTAAATTGAGCTCTTTATAAACATATACAAACTTTGTCCTACCTTGCCAACTTTTATGTTTCTGTGGCATAGTCTATTCAAATTTTAATTTTAGTAGATATTACTCAATGGCAACTAATAAACACAACAAATAGTGTTATTCTGATTTAGTCTAGAATTTAGGATGAGACTGCTGCCTTAATCTGATGCTTTATCCCAAATTATTGTATCCCAAAGCAACTTTGAATCTCCCTGAAGTTCATAGCTGAATGAACTTTGCAGTTATTTGTCTAAGGTGAGATCATTCTTTTCTAAATCCAGGGTGTTATGGTTTGTGTGTAGGTATCCCCACAAAGCCTCATGAAGTCATGGGGTGACCTCTGGAGTTTGTGATTGATTCTTGATCTAATGCTAGGAATATGGGTTTGAGTGCCTTGGGGCAGATACTCTGCATTATAATGTAAGTGTGGGAGGAGGCTAGCTAGCTGCTTGAGCTGCTGCTACTCCCTTTTCTCTCTTTATGCCACCACCAGGAAGGGCTGCTCTGTGCCATGCGCCACTCTGCCTTGGAGCCAGCTGAGTATGGACTGAAATCTCATTAACTGTGAGCTAAATAAACCTTTCCTTCCTTCATTATGGGTGTCAGGTATTT
The DNA here is from genome assembly GCA_004027025.1 of Myocastor coypus. Lineage (NCBI taxonomy): Eukaryota > Metazoa > Chordata > Mammalia > Rodentia > Myocastoridae > Myocastor > Myocastor coypus. The sequence goes on along the minus strand of PVJA010017980.1, from coordinate 13,503 downwards.
GTCTCAGAGAGAAGAGTAACTGAGATACAGGAATAAGAGCTTAAAAAGTTGTGTTTCCTGGAGTGTGGCTCATAATGATTCCCCCTGTGGAGGTGAGGTTTCATGCCCATATGACTGTTAGTCTACAGGATAAACTGTCTCCTCAGTTGTGAGTTAGTGGGGGAAAATTAGGTAATTACTCAAATATATCTGTTTCTTAAAAGAGTATTGACAGCTTCCATGTAAATGTTAACTTTCAGGAAATTCTAGAAATGATGTAATCATCACTGTAAGAATAAACTTGTGACATTTCAGGTTTTGAGGCCTACATAATGAGTTCTCCAGAAGCCAGAGTTTGTTTCAGAGAACTCAGAATTGACAACCTCCATGGAAAGTTTGCTTAATTAAGACAGCAGAATGGGTAAACAGTCTTGTAGCAGGTTGGTACCAAAATGTAAAGAAGTTCAGGCTGTCAGGGGTGTGGGCATCAGGTATGTCACTGTTAATGCTGATGTCAATAAGAAACATCAGGAATAGTGGGTGACAATGTTGCAAGCAGGGAAATATTTATCTTTTTACAAAGGATATAAAGAGTCTGTAGTGAAAGTCAGATATCTTAAGGGTTACTATTTGGATCACCCATAAACTGACTTCTTTTTCTTTCTTCTCTGAGTTAGTACACAGAGAAGAATTAGGGGAGATGAACTAATCTATTGATATGGTGTTCTGAAACTTATGTAAGACTGTCTTGTCATTGTTACTATTTCTTGCTTTGCAGTTTTGGTAAAATGTCCTCAGAAGCAGTTCAAGGAAGTTACAAAGGAAACCTGGGAAAGGAGATTTGGATTTGCTGTGGCATGAGAGAATGGGGAGTAGATGACTAGAAAGCAGGATGAAGGAAGACAAGAGGGAGAAGGCTTAGGGAGCATGTGAGGAGGAGTCAGTGTGACTACTCTATAAGCATTCCTGGTCTTCAGAGCATGGATACCATGGACACTTTTAATTCTAAACGCTAGTATCATTTTTGCCATGATAACCTCTACTGTGTGGTCATCAAGGTAAATCACTTGTGATACCCTGCTAGATGAGGAAGAAGAGCAAAGGAATGTGGGTGTTGGAGAGAGAGAGAGAGAGAGAGAGAGAGAGAGAGAGAGAGAGAGAGAGAGAGAGAGAGAGTGTGTGTGTGTGGTTGATCTTCTTGGTTATTTTTACTTGGGGCAGGAAATGAGTGGTGTCAGCATAAAGGTTCTTATTAGTCCTAGTACAGAATTTTGAATACAAATTTGATTTTTTTAAAATGAGGCAGTAGGAATTCTTGTTTATTATGCTAAATAAGCATTTTGGTCCTGTTCCTATCAAGAGGATAGGTTTTCAGATGATTGATTATCTGGCAAGTCTTAGTCTGCAATCTTGGGCTTAGAGTTTATGAAAGAACAAAGGATGCCCACCATATATGGGTTTGTTTTTAGAAAACAGTTTTCTATTAGTTGCTGACTCCTGTGACTTTCCAAAAAAATTGTATTGTTTTAGATCTAATTACTCATTTTGCAATGCAGAAAGAGAAAAAAAAATCTGTTGTATGACTTGACTTTGTCTTTCTTTTTCTCCTTCCTGTGCTTAAAATCAGGTATTTTTTGTTTTACACTTTCAATATCCTTCTGATTTGCTTTTATGTTAGCTCTTGTGATTCTCAAGTGGAGAAGGACTTGCTCCCCCTCTTTTTTCCCCCCTCTGATTCCCTACTGAAGGCCTTTGGATATAGGATGAGGATTGGTCTGTCCAGAGGCTTTCAGGTGCTAGCAACTAGGGACCTTGAGTGTCTGCACTTGCAGCACTCCTGAAATAGTAATTCTGTCTCATGATAAAGAGTAGTCCATTATTGTTCAGCAGTGTGTGATAGTGCATTGGACTTGAATTTATAAACTATGGCTAGCTAAGATAGAATCAGTAGAGTCTCAAGTGGTCAAAAACTCCAGTTTTGGAATCAGAATTCTGTTTTCAAACCAACTCTTTTGTTTTAACCCTCCTAACATTATATTAAAGATGTATATAGCTCACGACAGAAAAGCTCTGTGCCCAATTCCAAAATGAATACCTCCTCCACCCACGTGTCTGACATTGATTTTCTGTGTGGTTCCACGTCAGTTTTAGCTCCCCCAACACTCCGCAGGTCACGTTAAAGGGCCAGTGCCGAGTGCTCAGTCAAGCATGCCTTGGAGTCCGGAAGAAGGTCCCTGGCAGCCAGGGGAGGTAGGCGGCATGATGGCCGAAGCCACACTTGTTCTTTACAGGAGACCTAGTTGGAAGCCCAGGTAAAGCCAGCTTGAATCTCTCAAACTAGCTCTTAACATTTATCAGCTGGTTGATCTTTGCTTCAGTCTCATCTGTAAATTGTGACTAATTATACCTCATAATTTTTGTAAAGATCAAAGAAGAGAACATGTTTTAAGTATTTAAGAATTACTGGGGCCCGGCAGGATGGCTCAGTGGTCTAAAGTGCCTGCTTAGGAAAGCTTGGGCGGCTGCAGGGACCGCCGTTCGATCCCTGGCACCACATGCTGCTCCAGCCCTGCCCTCAGGGCAGGCTGAGCCAGCCATAAAAATAAATAAGTAAACAAACAAAAGTTCTGAAACAAGAAAATATAAAATAAAATAAAAATTCTTAAAAAAAAAGAATTACTTCATTTCAATAAAGTATTATTCTGAAGGATACCAATGCCTTTTCTTCTTTCTGCTGCTAAATCTTTTAGTCATTTTTCAAAAAAAAGGAATTGTATAGATGCTTACATTTTTAAATTTGTAGAGCTAGCATGGCCTCATTGTTGTACTCTAAGAATGAGACAACTGAGGCAGATGTCCAAAAAAGAAAAAGAGCGCTTTATTTTAGCTGGTACCCAGTGGTGGTCTCTAAGCAAGAGTGCAAAGAGGCGCACCAAGGTTAGGGAAGCAGGGGCTTTTAAGCTCGAAAACCACAAGAAAGGGTGGGGTAGTGGGAGCACACTCTGGAACAGCTGGAACAACTAGATAGGGGCAAAGGAGGGCTGGGCGGGGTAGGCAAAAAATATCAGTACATTTAGCAACTAGTTTAAATATTAGCAAAACAGTCATAAAATGTTCTATTAAAGAAATAACAATTTTTTAGAATTTGTTATTACACATCCAAGTAATCAGGCCCAGAGAAAGTCTATGATCCTCCCTTGACTAAATATGTTTTGGCCCCATATGTGCTGCTTCTGGAGATGGCTTCTTTTGGTGTCACCCAGAAGCCGGTTCTCTCCACTGTGTCTCAGGTATAGCCTTCCGAAAGAGGCCTGCCCAGAACACTAAGCCGGGACATGGCTTTTATATGTGTCCTCCTGGACGGGCATAATCCTTTTTGTCTCATCTGACCCAGAAACGGGGTATGTGTCCTTTTTAAAATGACTTCTCTGTCTTTGGTCTTAACAAACGCTCATTTTTTAAGGGCTTTACTTAGTTGTAACAGTCTATATCATTTTTTAAGTTGTACATGCCTCTAAAAAGGATAGTATAAAGAGGTGGGAAGAAGCCGGGCGTGGTGGCACACGCCTGTAATCCTAGCACTCGGGAGGCTGAGGCAGGAGGATCGGTGCGAGTTCGAGACCAGCCTGGGCTACAAAAGTGAGCTCAAGGCCAGCCTCAACTGCAAAGCAAGACCCTGTCTCAAAAAGACAAAAAAAAAAAAAAAAAAAAAAAAAAAAAAAAAAAAGGAAAAAAAAAAAAAAAAA
>PVJA010017979.1:22727-33831 GCA_004027025.1 Myocastor coypus | reverse complement strand
TTCAATAGCCTCCAACATCACAAGCTTCACTGGTGGCCCACTGCAATTGCAAAACCTTTGACTGTATATGTACCTACTTCCTCTTAGTCCAAAGAGAAGTATATTCTTTTCCTTTTTTTTTTTAAGCAACATCAATAGGGAGGTGGGTCATGCCCACACACTGTACTCTATAGCACGATTGTGAAGACAATATGCAATATGTCAACTTTCAAAGAAAAGAAAGGGGAAAAGAAAAAAAATAATAATGTTGATTTAGAAGGGTTAATGTTTAATTGTTTGATCAATCTTATATACCTATATGTATCAATCTAAACTGATCTGATGATGAAAATATGTAATATAACCCGTGTTAAATTTAAACAATAAAAAAATAACCCCCCCCCAAAAAATCATCTCTGCTCCAAGGACAATGTGACCCCAGCATCTCTGCACTCACACAGCATTATGCATCAAGCTGGAACACGTGGTTTTGTTTTATTGCTGTGATACACTTACAGGCAAACAATATGTGCTGCTCTCCTTTGTATTTCTTGTGTTTACTGCCATGCCTGAAACATAGTGGAAACCTTTACTTTTGCAGAATAACTCATTTGGTGCATTAGTCACAATAAGGATCTGATGAGAATGGTCAGTTTATATAGACATGTCATAAGTGGTAAGTACTTCCACAAAGATGTTTCAGTCTCCTCAGTACTGTAAGATGTGCTCAGGAATGTTGCACTTTTATAAGATATCCCTACATTTAACACTGTATTTCTTAAAATGTTGCTAATTGACACCGCCTATTGGAGTAGTAGAATATTTGACTCTCTAATGAGATGGACATAGGTGTGCAAAGGAAATACATTGCCAATTCAATCTATCACTCCATACTCTACCTCTGCCCAATGTAAGAAAGAGTGGACAACCTGCCCAGGCCTCACATGAAATTTCCTGTATCATTCTTTCTAACCCAAGACCATTAAGGTTTTTTTTTTTTTGAGTTTAGAGTTCCTAAATTTAATTTAACCATTATACCCAATTCTGACTTGTAAAAATGAAAAGGTGCCTATCAAAATTACACTGTGATGTGAGGACAGATTTCTTGCTTGGTTTGATACAACTCTCGAATAATGTTGGCATGAAAAGCACTTAAAAGTTTTAAGGTTTAATAAAATTACAGATATTAAGCTGGGCTTGGTGATACACACCTGTAATCCCAGCACTTGGGAGGCTGAGTCAGGAGGATCAGTGTGAGTTTGAGACCAGCCTGGGCTACAAAAGTCAGCTCAAGGCCAGCCTGAACTGCACAGCAAGACCCTGTCTCAAAAAGACAAAAAATTAGAGAGATTAGTAATTTCTCAGTGCAGTTTTGAGGTTGACAAAAGCAACCTCTTTCATGCAGAACATCTTCCTAACCAACATGCCAACACACTGCTGGGCTCATGAGGGCAGGGTCACTTCTACTCCTGGAGCTGAGTGCACTGCTCAGGCCCTAAGCTTAGAGAATAAGCCAAGGTGTACCCAGAAGCAAGCCAGGGTTCTCAGCTATGAATAGGCCACTGCTGTAACTTGCATTTACCCATTTGCACCCAGAAATTCATGGCAATAGGTAGAAACAGAATCATCCCTTGCAGCCTCCCTCCCTTAGCATATGATGATAACAGGGGAAGCATACTAACAGCACATTTCTTCGTGGCACTCGAATTTGAAAGCCACAGATCATTTTTTATTAAGAAAATAATTGCAAACAATGCTCAGTTTTACCACTAGAATACTTCTTTATAAGTTAGACAAGTTACTGTTTGTGCTTAATAAGATAAACATTATTTAGGACTTTTTAAAACAGGGAAATACATTACATTCTCATAAATGATTTTGAAGTACAGTACACTTGAATTCTTATGACATTGCATGGAATTTGTGTCTCTTGCCTGTGAAGTCTGCAGGGTACCTGAAGGGGTAAATTCTTAGGGTGCCAAGCCATATGCTGAGACCCCTTAATGTGCCAGGAACAGGAAGTAGAGCTTCATGTAGCCACTGCAGGCATTTAAAAATGGCTAGGCCAGTGGCGGTGACTGCACAGAGCTGCAGCTGTTCCTTAATCATGATAGGTTTCTAACACCTAGTGTGAGCTTTGTAGCCCCTCAGAACAGTAGCTCTACCACGTGATTATCTTCTGTCATCTTAAAGCAGGTAACTATGCCTGCAGCCATTCCAGAGTTACCTTTGGCTCACAAGCAACATGACTTTGGACAGCTCTATACCTTCACAAGTGAATGACAGTTAAGACTGTGCTGCTGAACTAAACATCCAGGTAAAGGAGCAATGTTCTGTGAATATGGCTGGAGGCTTTACAAAGGTTTTTTAAGGTGGCTCAAGCAGCTCTTCCTCTTTGGTGTACCTAACCAAGGGACATTTTCTGGAAGGGATCAGAAATACAGTCATAGGCAATATGTGATGCTCACTAAAAAAAAAGACAGCTCTTTTTGATATTCTAGGAAATCAAAAGCTGGGCATACTGGCACATGCCCGTGATCTCAATACTTGGGAGGCTGAGGCAGGAGGATCACTGCAAGTCAGACACCAGTCCAAGCCCAACCTGAAGTGTATAGTGAGATTGTGTCTAAAAGACCAAAACAAAATAAACAAAAAAACAAAACAGCCGGGCGTGGTGGCGCACGCCTGTAATCCCAGCACTTGGGAGGCTGAGGCAGGAGGATCGGTGCGAGTTCGAGACCAGGCTGAGCTACAAAAGTGAGCTCAAGGCCAGCCTCAACTGTATAATGAGACCCTGTCTCAAAAACTCAAAAAAAAAAAAAAAAAAAAAAAAAAAAAAAAAAAAAAAGAAAACAAAAATTGACCTAAGAACCCAAGATTCTTAAGAATGCCTTCTTCTAACCAAACACAGGAACAAAGTGACACAGGAAAAGTTGGGATAAGGCTAGTGCTCAGATGTCACAAGGTAGCTTTTAAGTACTCTGGCGGCTCACAGACCTCACATATAGGAAGAGCTATGGTTGGTAAGGAAACAGCATCATTAATGGGGAACACAGGTGTAGTCTTAAGGTTGATCAGAGGGGGATAAAAGAGTGACAACAAACCTGGCACGTCAAGAATCACAGTACATCCCTGCAGAGAAAGGCAGGAAGCTGCCTGAGAACTGGCCAGGGAACTGCATGCAAGAACTGGCAATTCAAGGATCAGGTTACAAATGTTTTCTGCACAGAACCAGACTAAAGACAACTGCTCAGTTTTGTTGACTGTGGCTGAGGAAGAGCAACTGGGACTGCAGGATAATGCAATGGGTATCAAAAAGAGACACTGGGGTAGCATTAGGATTTAAAGTTGTGTACAGTGACTCCTACCACATTGGGGCCCGGCAGGATGTCTCAGTGGTCTAAAGCGCCTGCTTAGGAAAGCTTAGGCGACTGCAGGGATCGTGGTTCGATCCCGGCACCACATGCTGCGCCAGCCCTGCCCACAGGGCAGGCTGAGCCGGCCATAAAAATAAATAAATAAACAAAAGTTCTGAAACAGTGACTCCTACCACCTTCTCAGTGTTTCTGCTCCTGCTTACCTTCTCTGTCTCATAGAAATGGATAGGTAAAGGTTTTCTTCCAAAAGCTTTTATGATGCCCAGTCAGCAGAACACTGATGTGAGGACAGGGAAAATGTGACAAGACTCCTGTTGCCCTGTGTCGCATTCTTACCCTCTCCCATCCTAGAGTTCTGCTCCCTCAGCACCAACAAATGGGCAGACCCCAACAGGCCCATTGTTTCCCAATAGTTAGGAATCCAGGGATCTCAGTATAGCTTTCAGGAGCACAGGAGAGCTCTGAGCAGCCAGCTTCCCAAAGACAGAAACCCTCCCACCCCATTCTTTTGGGTTAAAGAAGATGGTAGCATCTGATACCCTATCTCTATTTCTGGTCTGGCTAGAAGGAGCTTCTCAGTAGAAGGAGATGCTATAATTTGCACCCTGGCGGGTTCAAGACCTTCTTATGAGAATGAGGCCGTGGCCCCAGCCTGGGCTCATGGTTGTCAACTGTGAGCAGAGGCTCCAGCTCCTTGCTGTGGTCCACTTTTCTCAAGTTGCTCCTTGTCCCCAACTCTTTTTGTGTTGAGGTGCTTATTGCAGCTTTAAGGTCTGATTTTGGTTCTTCACACAAAGAACTTTGGTCCTTGAGTATGTTTGGGTGTGTCAGGGGTAAAGTTGCAGGGACTGGGGAACCAAAAATGTCACTAGTCTTCCCACCAGCTGGTTTTAGATGTTGGGTCTGCACAGGAGTTGTTTCATCAAAGATTCCACTTACTTTCCCTTCTGCGGAATTTGTCCTATTGTATACGTTCTGAAGTTCTTTAGTTGGTCCAAAAATATTTGATGCTATTCTATTAGGCTTGTTTGAAAGAGCAGCTTCTTTCAGACTTCCAAAAAGATTGCTAGGTTCTCTTCCTGGGGGTTTCATGGCCCTGGATCCTGCCCCACCAGCCTCGAACTGGAAGGTTTAATGAAGTTAAAAATTGCTAAATGTCGAGCTGTGGATGGTCTTAGGAAACTGAAATAGATCATTTGTGAACTAATGAGATTGGTAATAGGAAGGAATCTTAACATGGTATACTCCTTCTCAGTTTACTCATTTTTTTTCTGGAAAGTATTAACGAAAGGTGTATCCTTGAATTATAACATAGGCCCTGCTCATAGCTTATAAGTGGAAACATGCACTCTATAGACCATAGTCAGACCTTCTTAGTGTAAATAATCAGACACATTGAAAAATTTTTACTTTTCACAGGGCAAATGATGGGCAAGAGGGAAGTCCTCGGGATCCACAGGCTTAAGACAGCAGCTATAGCCAGCAGCTCCTCTACAAGAGAGCATTTGGCTCCTTCTGTTTCCAGAACTTTTGGTTCTGATGACCTTTGACCAAGAGAAGTTCTAGGAAGTCAGCTAGCCTATTGGCCATTTCATACATACTGGTACTCTTCCATATACCTGCCTCTCCATCAGCCTCTCCATGGATCTCTGGCCCGTCACCATTTGTCTACATAACCTTGAGAGTGACAGATTCATTAAAGGGAAACAGAAACTTGATATCTCCCGAATCATTTTTTCGTTAAATTTATTAAAAAGTTTCTACTAAATAGAAAAGCATAATGCCATCAAATTGAAAAGAAAAACTAAATTTTGCTTCAGTCTGGGTAATGTCAGTGAATAGCAAATTCTTTTCTTTTGTCTTTCAAGTGCCTTATGAAACGACAAAAAGCAACTTGTTTTGGTAGAATTTAGATTCTAAATAGACTGGCAAGGTCTTTTATTGTGTAAGTATCATGACATTGTTAAATTGAAGTACTTTATGAAAGAAAACCTTTCAGTTAATTCATTTATCAAAAAGATTTGTGTTTATTTAATTAATTTGTAGTTCTATTTGAAGTATTAATTTGGAGGTTAAGGATCAGGAAATAAAATTTACTTACAGAATTTATTAACTTCCTGAGCACACATTAAAAAAAGCCATTTATCAGAATTTACAGATACATGATCTGTGAAACATTTCTAAAGGAAAAGAGTTTTTCTTAAATCAAATAAAAAGCTTAAACACTGAAGGCTAAATATTGATTCTAATAGCAAAAAACACTGAAATTCAATATAAAATATTAGCATAAAAGCACAATAATTTTTATTCTTTACTTTTGCTTCAAAGCCCAAGAAATATTTACAAAGTTACCATATCAGAAACAAAGAAAATCTTTGAGAAGAAAGGGATTTTTCTGTTATTTTAATAAATGATTTACAGTTATACCTTTATTGGGGACTACAAAGTTTGTGTAGTAAATGATTGCCGCTATGATTGTGGGAATCATGAAATCTTGTTTCAACAGTTGTAGCTATTTACCTAGTATGTTTTATTAATTTAAGATAAAATGAATCTATTAGTGAAAATACATCTATCCAAGAATAATTTTTGTACTAGTTATGTGTATGAAAGAGCAATTCAATTTTCTTGTTATCTTACTGTCTATCTTAGTTACTCTTCTCTCATTGCTGGAACATATACCGGGCACCCAAAATAAGTGACAGAAAGGGTTATTTAGCTCATAGTTACTGGACGTTTCAGTCCTTGCTCAGCTGGCTCCAAGGCAGAGTGGCACAAGGCAGAGGGCAGCAGTTCATGGTGGCACCAAAGAGCAAGACAGCAAGATGGAAGAGTAGCAGCAACAACGGCTATAGAGAGCAAGTCCCTGTCCACCTCATCTGCCCCAGGCTAAGTGTAGCACTGACAGCCATAATGCCAGCACTACTCAGACTTAAGTTATGTTTCTCTCTTTTACATTATTTCTCACTGAAAACAAAAAAAGAGGACAACATCCCAGAAATAAAATATACGAAAGGTATGAACAGTTCAAGTATAGAGAGGACATATATATATATATATATATATATATATATATATATATATATATATATATATATTTTTTTTTTTTTTTAATAAACATTAAGAAGTTCAACTTCACTGGGCCCAGCGGGATGGCTCAGTGGTCTAAAGCGCCTGCTTGGGAAAGCTTGGGCGGCTTCAGGGACCGCGGTTCGATCCCTGGTACCACATGCTGCGCCAGCCATGCCCTCAGGGCGGGCTGAGCCGGCCATAAAAATGAGTGAATAAACAAACAAAGGTTGTGAAACAAGAAAAAAAAATAAAATTAAAAAATTATTTTAAAAAAAGAAGTTCAACTTCACTAATATGAAAGTAAAAATTGAAATAAAGTGCCACTTAACCTTACACAGTAGCAAAAACCAGTTTGCTAGTAAACATCATTAAAACTTATTCAGGAATAAGAAATCTCATAATCTGCTGGTAGGATTGTATAGCTGTGTATTTTTGTAGGTGGATAATTTGACATTATCCATCAAAATGAAAAATTCACTCACCCTTTAAATTAAGCAAATATATTTCTATGATGCCAAATGAATATCCTAATGAGCATGAAAAGATTATACAAGAATATACATAAAGATGCCTTATAATTTTCTGAGTTTATGTATTTCCTGATGTCTTAGTTACTCTTCTTTTGTGGCTGGGACAAACACCTGACACTCAAAATGAGGGAAGGAAAGGTTTATTTAGCTCACAGTTACTGGAGGTTTCAGTCCATATTCAGCTGGCTCCAAGGTAGACAAGCACATGGCAGAGGGCAACCTTTCATGGTGGCAGCTGAAAGGGAGAGTACAGGGAGAGGTAGCAGCGGCTCAGGCAACTAATTAACTTCTCTTCCTTCCTTACACTGAAATGCAAATCACCTGCCTCAGGGGAGGTGCAGCACCCACACCCAGAACAACCCATCACAAATTCCAGAAGCTACCCCATGAGTGCATGAAGCTTTGGGGAGATGCCTGATGAAGTCATCATAATGTGCAAAATTCATAAGTAAATAATCATAAATCAGGAATCATCCATCTATGTGAAGTCCACACTGCACAAGTTTAACTTCCATATGGTGATATAAATTCCTTTTATTTGATTTTTTTTTTAGTGTTTTCATAGTCAACTTTATTTTCCCACTGAAAACTCAGGAAATGATTTCATTTTTAAAAATTTAAAGCAAATTATGTTTAGATTCTATTTCATAAATATGAAGCTTCATAAATATGAAGTAATAAATATGCTAAAGGAGCGAAAAAGAGAGGATGGAAGTGCTTACAAGACAAGGCATGTGGTGAAGAAGGCTGTTTTGAAAGGACAATACAGGAAATGGACCAAAACAGATAATTGGAATCATTGCCTCCTTTGATAAATAATGTCTAGCATTACTGAGCAATCAATGCGTCTACCCATTGAAGTTTTTTTTTTTAATGTATTTGGTATAGGGTCTCACTATACAGCTCAGACTCATAGTGATTCTTTTGTTTTCAGCCTCCAAAGTGCTGGGATTACAGGCATGCACCACCATGCCCGGTCAGTCTCTGTGGCTGGCTCAGGGCACCCAGGGGTGGGGCCAGTGTGGCATGTGCTGCCAGGGTCAAACCCTCGTCCCTGTACTTTTGTAAGGAGGTGCTTAGTCCACTGAGCTATCTCACCAGCACTTTACCCATTTAGTTTTGAAAATGATTGCCTTCTATGCACCCCTCCTAAAATCCACAGAGCAATACATATTGAAAACCTAAAATCCATTCCAAAGAGAGTTTGAGCTAAATATGTATTGTGAATGATTGTTTATATCACATATGAAATTGCATCAATTTAGTTCAATGCAGTATTTTTTTCTCTCTCTCCAATTGATTGAAGAATTTCAGGAATGGGTTAATTTTCAAGGTTATGCCTAATAAAATATTCAGTATGCCAGTAGCTGAGGTTTTCCGACTGAGCTTGAAATAGTTCTGTGAATTCATTCTTCCATCTTTGAAAAACATCTTCTCATAAAAGAACTCTTGCCAAAACACACAACCACCAACTTTCCATTAATTAGCCCTTAAGGAATTGCTTTTAAAGTCTTAATTTCCATGGCACAGATGTAAGTTCAAGTCTTAATTATGAAAGACTTGGGCTTTTTTAATTCTTCCTTGTTATTTCATTTGCTGACAAATGGGACAACCCACTATGATTTCTTCAAGAATAATTTTCCAAAGGCAGAAGAGGGATTGGAAAGTAATTGAGCTTTCATGAATGGAAACTGTAAATACCAAACGTTTAGGCTGGCTTTGGGAGATAATGCCATCTTTGTGCCCCAGATTATCCATGTGCTCAGAGCAGTCAGAAACATGTGCACACATACGCATCTGTGCACACACATGCACACTAATACCAGTGGTGAATAAAAAGATTTAATAGTGAGAGCTGACATTAAGAGAGGAAATAGCTGAGATATACAGGTCTGACAATATGCCCAACACAAACTAAACAATAAAGAGTTTTGGACAAAACACATTATTAAAAGAAGAGAAAAGAGTAGAACTAGCAAGTTAAAGTTTAGTGATCTGTGTGCACATACAGGCCACACCTTAGAAATGGTCAATTTCTTCTCTGTGTGTGGTATTGCAGATTGAAGCCCTTGACTTTGCAAAGGAATACATCAGTTGTTTTCATTTGGAGACAGCATCCTTAAGTCTCTAAGTTGCCAAGTCTCTTGATTACTCAATACACATTATTTTCTCTTTTTTAATTTTTATTTTCTTTCTTGTTTCAGAACTTTTGTTTGTTTATTTATTTATTTTTATGGCCGGCTCAGCCTGCCCTCAGGGCAAGGCTGGTGCAGCATGTGGTGCCAGGGATCGAACCGCGGTCCCTGAAGCCGCCTAAGCTTTCCTAAGCAGGCGCTTTAGACGACTGAGCCATCCTGCTGGACCTTAGGATTTATTTATTTATTTATTTATTTATTTATTTATTTATTTATTGTCTTTTTGAGACAGGATCTCACTATGCAGTTCAGGCTGGCCTTGAGCTCACTTCTGTAGCCCAGGCTAGTCTCGAACTCGAACCGATCCTCCCGCCTCAGCCTCCTGAGTGCTGACATTACAGGCGTGCGCCACCACACCCGGCTAGGATTCATTTTATATTTCTGTCTAGTTTTTGTTTTTCCTTTTAATTGCCAACATTGATTTTGGTAAGCGAAAAATTATCATTGTTCCTCAAATTTCTCTTATACATTATTACTATTATTATTATTATTATTATTATTATTATTATTATTATTATTGTATTTTAGGGAAGTCTTCAGGGTGTTTACAGTCTCACTACTAGGTCAGACTCCTAGTGATCTGCTTGTTTACAGCCTCCCAAGAGCTGAGATTACAGGCAGACGCCACCATGGCCAGTCTCAGTTGCCTTCTTGGCCACCCCGACCCCAGGAGGGGAAGCCCACATGGTAGGCCCAGGCATGGAACCCCTGGCCTTTGTGCCTGGTTGTAGGCACTTTAATCTCCTGAACTATTTGGGAGGACCCCTCCTACATTTTATTTTCTTTTATTTTCTATTTTTTATCTTTTTTCTGTAAACTGTATTTATTTATTTATATATTTATTCATTTTTATGATGGGCAGCTCATCTTGCGCTGGGGTCGGGGCTGTCACAGCATGTGGTGCCAGAAATCGAACCGCGATCCCTGAAGCCGCCTAAGCTTTCCTAAGCCGGAGCTTTAGACCAGTAAGCCATCCTGCCGTGCCCTAGGATTTATTTTATATTTCTATCTAGTTTTTGATTCTCCTTTTAATTGCCAAAATTGATTTTGGTAATTGAAAAATTACTGTTTGTCCTAAAATTCCTCTTTTCATTATTATTATTATTATTACTATTATTATTATTATTATTATTATTATTATTACTGTATTTTAGGGAAGAGTCTACAGGGTGTTTAGAGTCTCACTACTAGGTCGGACTCCTAGTGATCCGCTTGTTTACAGCTTCCCAAGAGCTGAGATTAAAGGCAGACACCACCACGGCCAGTCTCAGTTGCCATTTTAGGGCACCCCAGGGTGGGAGCTGGCATGGCAGGTCCGGGCACGGAACCCCTGGCCTCTGTGCCTGCTTGCAGGCTTGTTAAGCTCCCGAGCTACTTGGCCGGCCCTCTCCATACATTTTATTTATTTGTGTGTGTGTGTGTGTGTGTGTGTGTGTAAACATTTATTTATTTATTTATTTATTTATTTATTTATTTATTTACTTTTATTATGGCCAGCTTAGCCTGCCCTGGGCGTGGGGCTGGCACGGCATGTGGTGCCCGGGGATCGAACCGCGGTCCCTGCCACCACCTAAACTTTCCTAAGGAGGTGCTTTAGACAACTGATCTGTCCTGCCGGCCCCTACTCCTACATTTTAAGCACAGGTTTGTGGTTTTCTGTATGTGGTTAATAATAGTTTTATTTTTTTGTTTGTTTCTTTCTTTGTTCTTGTTATATGTTTTTGTTTTTCTTTTGTTCAACCTCCTTAAATTTTTTATTTCTTTTTGAGACAGGGTCTCACTATGCAATTCAGGCTGGCCTGGACCTCACTTTGTAGCCCTGGCTGGTCTCCAACTCACACTGATCCTCCTGCCTCAGCCTACCGAATGCTGGGATTACAGGCTTGTGCCACTATGCCCGGTTCCTCCTTAATTTTTTTTTTTTTTTTTTTTTTTTTTTTTTTTTTTTTTT
>PVJA010017979.1:0-22627 GCA_004027025.1 Myocastor coypus | reverse complement strand
TGCCGGGCCCTAGGATTTATTTTATATTTCTATTCAGTCATAAGGTTTTGTCTTTTCCTGGTGTACTTCCTCCTCCTTTCAACTTGTTAAAGAAACAAGTTGGATAGAGCTGTAGTGGCCCCCATAAGAATACTGAGGAGCACCTTGAGGGTGAAAGGCACAGAAAGAAAAAGGCCTGATACACTGATGGCTCGTAAGAGCTGTGCCACTGTGCTAAATTTCCTGCCTTCAGGTTCTGGTACAGAAAAACTAATATCCCAAAGGGTTAATCTACTTCCTTTCAGTTTTCCATTAGGAGGAACTGAGTGCAGTGCCTAACTGCTTCAGATAAAGTTTTGAAAGGGAATGACCCAAATTACGTTTGAACAACCAAGGCGCTTTTACTTCTGGGAATAGGTGGCTCTGAAGTGCTCCCTCCACTTACAAGAACAATCACTAAGTAATGCCAACCAGCAGTCAGAGAGGCAGGTACATGTTTCATGTGTACCAAGAAAAAGTCTGCAAGGGCCACATCTAACTGCATGAGATAAATGGCTGCATAGAAGTGCCAGCAGCATTCATTACTCAAAATTGCCCAGAATAACATGCTTTTTAAAATCAGTATCGACATGACTACTGTTCAAAATCAATAAATTTTATGGAGGGAAAAATAAATAAATAAATATGGAGGGAAAGGTTTTGGGTTTACTTTGAATGGTAGCACAGAGAAATGGTGGCAAAACTAAGACCAAAATTAACTCAGAATTGGCTAACCTGAAAATTTTCCCCAGACCTCATCTAGCTCTCACCCTTACATTTACCTGCAGGCCTGAATTTCATCTTTCCTCTACCCAACCCCTTTGCTTCTAGCAATATATATTTAGTAAACACATTATGCTATTTCTCATCTCTAACTTTTCAGCCACGGTAGTTTCTCTGTACTTATCCATCAAGAAAAATCTGTTGTGCTTCCTGAAAGCATTTTGTCCCTGTTCTTTCCATCCTACCTTCCATTATCATATACCGTACTTCATTTGTCTGCAACTTGTGTTTACCATGTCACATGTCTGTCATCATTTTTCTTCTAGAGATTTTAGTTAGGAACACAAACAAACGACCAATTTCTGATTGCTAAGCCGTAATACAATGTCTATAACTTAGTAGTCATTAAATATGTTGAATAAATGAACATCATACATTATTGAGCAATTTCTTTAATATGCTTCTATATTCGCAAGGAACTACGCAAGCTTTAACATAATGCTGAATAGACTTTCTTTCTTTTTCTTTGCGGAACTGTGGATTGAACTCAGGCCTTTACACCTCCCAGGAAAGTGCTTATTCTACTGAACTATCTCCCCAGCCCCAGTGCTGAATAGTCTTTAAGGTGATTTTAGCTAGAACACAAGGAGTGAAATGACTTAATGTAGAACTTTCTTCTACATTTTATTTTTTAAATTTTTTGTTTTATTTCTTTTTTTCTATCTTCTACATTTTAATATTTATGAGCAATTTGGTATTGTGGTTTATAAGCTCACCTTTTTACTTTTCATGCATGTTTCTGCTAAGTATTCAGGCCAAGTACACTTAGTGTGTGAACTAATTTATGACTGGACGTTGAAGAAAGATATTATACTTAAAGTGAAGGTATTCGTATGCATGTATTTATTCCTGTGATGTTTATTGGGAAAGCTTAGGTGCTTTCCTTGCAGAAAATTAACAGATCCATTCAAATATCCTGGAGGGAGGAAGCAGGAATGACATTAGCCCAGCTAGCACCCATGGTGGGCCTAACTAATCATAGCATTCTTTTATACAAACCCTGTGTTTTCCTCTGGACTCTAATTGAATGTAAGTCTTCAACCAGTCAGTAACAATCAGTCACTCTATGGGATAAAAGCTCTGTTGTACATCTGGGGTACAGAAGGGCTCATGAGCATGAGAACAGATGATTAATTTACATACCTGAACAGTATAGTGTATATAGATAAGAGAACTGATAGAAAAGATATATTGTGTTCTTAAATTTCCAAAACATCATAGTAAAAAATGCATTATCATCAATCCCCCTTAAAATTCTCCCTCTCACTTGGGACACATTTATCCCACCATTCCTGATAACTTCAGAAACAATGTTGGAAGTCCTATGGCATGAATAGCTGTTTAAGGCATGATCAAAAAATTGGTGCACACTGCTATCAAGTGTCGTCCAACAGAAAGACAGGCTGTGAAAACATGAGTGTGTGTCTTCATCCACCTTCATCCACCAGGTCGGGCACTATGCAACTGCTGCCCTTCTGCAAAGTCCAAATAACCACGAAAGGCAAATGTTTTAAATCCGTTCAGAACTTGAGGGTAGCAAGGGATAAACAACTAAAGAAACTCATGAAAAAGGACTTCCAGAACTGCTTCAAAAATCATCAAGAATGAAGAGATAAACAAAAGGGTTTATTGTGAGGGGATCAAGGGCAATACATGATATTTAAATTTAAACATTTGCTTTATTTTTTGGTAGCACTTCATGCATATCATGGCACATGTTATAAGTATGGATAAAGCAACTGTAACAAGGGAAGATACAGAAAGGATCGGTCACAAGATACATATGATAATTAGGCTTATTTATGTAAGCAGAGATATCTATTTTGAGACTTGAGTTGTGCATTGGAACAACTTGAAGAGTTTATTAAATCACTAACTGCTGACATACCTCCTAGGGCTTTTTGCTTTAGTATGTCAAAGGTGGAGACTAAGAATTCATACTTCTAATCGGTTTCCACAAGATCATGATCCTTTGGCTACAAGAAACGTACTTTATAGTAGTAGTTATTCAGAGGACAAGATACAGACATAATACCTTGTTTAGGCATTATTAGTACGGACTTTTGTTCTCACTGAACTAATAAAAGGTAGCTGTATATGTATCCTAACTATTCTGTATATAGCTATATATATTTTTCACTATAGAATGGGCTTTCCTTTATATCCCCCATTTTTGTTTTGTATTTTTCAGAGCTGGGTGTTTCATTGCTTTTAGGGAAGCTATATTTGGAGAAGTCTTTAAACGATCTTTTCACACTTGATATCAGTTCAAATATCATATTACATGAATTTAGCAAGGTAACCCAATATAGTCCAATAGCCCATGGTAGTAGTGGGTTATCAGCAGAACTGGTAATTGTATGAAGTTGTTGACTTGAGCCTTCTACAACTCAGCCTTTTACAGCTCAGCATATTAATATGGCATTACTTTTTATACCAGCGGTTCTCAACCTGTGGACTGAAACCTCCTGTAACTGTGAGCTAAATAAGCCTTTCCTTCCCTCATTTTGAGTGTCGGGTGTTTGTCCCAGCAACGAGAGAAGAGTAACTAAGACATCAGAAAATACATAAACTCAGAAAATTATAAGGCATCTTTATGTATATTCTTGTATAATCTTTTCATGCTCATTAGGATATTCGTTTGGAGTCATTTTCTTAATTTAAAGGGTAAGTGAATTTTTCACTTTTATGAATAATGCCAAATTATCCATCTACAAAAATACACAACTATATAATCCTACCATCAGAAAATGCTATTTATTTGGAATTACAGTTTTGAAGTAGCCATCCAAATTATTTTTTGGTTTGGAGTCACCGCAACATGGGAAACGGTACCGCGTGGCCACGGCATTAGAAAGGTTGAGAACCACTGTTTTATACCTTGTGCTTATACTTCTCTGCTGGATGGTTAAGACCAAGTTATTTCAACACCTATATAAGTAAAAATGTGACTTTTGTGTCTGGCAAGGTCAGTCAAAACCCCCAGAATTTACCCTGATACTATGTATAGTACCTAGTAGATCTTTTGTCAGTGTCAGCCATCTAGATGAGTCATGGCCATTACTTGACCAATTTACTCTCTGTGAAAGCCTGAGAGAAAGTTTTCTATCTAGGTGAGTCTCCATAAGCACACTGTACATCATTGATCACTTTCCTCTGTGGCCCCATAATCTCCTTGATCAGAAAATTTGGGACACATCTGAGTTACAAGGTGTCACAGCACAAGTTCTCTTCTGTCCTGAGTCCTCACTGACCTTGAATGGCTAGGGCCAAAATATTTGCTGTCCTTGTAGACAGCAAATTCTCTAATACTTGGTCTGCAATCTTTAGTTTTTTTTTTATTTTTTTAGATTAGCATTTTTATTTTATTTTTAAAATTATTTTTAATAAGAAATAACAATATGATAGTTTCAAAACACATTAGTAGTAAATTTGCAATAATTGACACATTGCATACTGTTGTCCTCTTAATAGTTGTACAGAGCACAGGGTGTGGACATGATACATTTTCTAATAAATATTGGTAAGGAAAGAAAAACAAGAAAAAAATTTCTTCTCTTTGAACTGAGAGGAAGTAGTTGTATATATACATAGTCCAAAGTTCCATAATTGCATTGGGTTACCAGTGAAATTGGCAATGTTGGAGGCTGTAGGTTTAAGCCTCTTAGAGCTCATCATACTAATCTAGCTCTGCGTTTTATGCCCCATAATTAAGCTTTTTGGCTGGGTGATCCAGGGCAAGTTAAAGCAAGATCTGTATACCAAAACATTCATCTTTTGTATCTTCCAAGGGCGAATCCCCTCAGAATTAACTTTGGAACCATGTACAGTGCTCTGTAGAACTGTTGTCAGTGTCAGCCTTTGAGATGAGTCATGGCCATTGCTTGACCAGTTTGCTTTCTGGGAAAGCCTGAGAGAATGTTTTTTCTCTAGGGGACTGTCCTTAGACACACTATATTTATCCCTTTCCTCTGAGGCACCATAATCTCCTTGACCAGAAAATTTGGGTCACCAATGAGTTATAGGATGTTACAACACAGGTTCTCTTATGTCCTGAGTCCTCACTGACCTTGAAGGGCTAGGGCCAAAATGTTGACTATCCTTGTAGCCCTTCTTTTGCATCCAGAAGAGAAACTTAATGATACTTTTATTCCATCACAAAGGCAGTTGAGCTTAATAGCACTATCTGTCTGAATGTCAAACACCTTAGACATAACATAGAACTGGTATTTTCCAACAACCACGGATATTCTAAAGTTTAAATCACCATAGAAAGTGAAAAACAATTTCGATGAAGACAACAATATACAATGTATTAATTATTGTAACTGTCCTACTAACCTGTTTTGAAACTGTTTCATTGCTATTTTTGCTTACTAAAAGTAATTTAAAAATTCCCTCTGGAGGATGTTGGAAGTTCTATAAAATGTCAGTATGTCTGAAGAGATTGCAAGTTAGATCTAATGTCACTGCGGGGAAGAATGATCAGAGATTATGAGACTAGAACAGGTCATCCAGATGCCTTTGACATACAGACTTTGTATGTGTCTTATCGTCAGTTTTTAAGATTTTAAATATCAGTAAAATGATTTAAAAAATAAAAAAAGTAATGTACTTTAAGACACACTGCTCTAGATATTTTAGATAAGATGAGTATGTTCTCTATTTAGGAAATATTCTCAGTTATGGAAACAAACACACCCCAAAGCCAACTGTTGTTCTAGGCTTGGGTACGATCCTTATCTTAGATGATTTTCTTCCTGCTGAGACAAAAAGTTGTAGGAGAAAAGCTTTACTTATCTCACAGTTCATAGAAGTTTCAGTCCTTAACCAACTGACTCCAAGTCAGGATGACACATTAAAGAAGGCTAATCATTCAGGACCAGTGCAGGGTAGCAAAAGCAATGTAGAGGGAAGCATCTTTCTGTACCTTACATTGCATGAAGTTTACTTGCCCTAGGGTAGGTATAGCACTCAGACTCTTATCCCAGGACTGGACCATGAATTGATCAAAAACTCTAGATCCAGTCATCTATGTAAAGCCCACCTCTTCTGACTGTGTGAGGTTTTGGCGTACATCTACACATAAGTCATAATAATCATTTTCCCTAAAGAATAAAGTGTGATCTCACACATTTGAGATTCTTAAATATCTCATTCCCCATGGTAGGCTAATTGCCATTCTTATACTAAGTAAGGATAAATGTGTATTTCTGCCTTTCTTCACTTTTTTGAAAATCATATTTATATCCCTGACTATTTACTTTTAAATCTGGAGGGACAAAATTTATCTTCCAGAGCAGAGATAGTAAATAGGTCATGTGTCACTGAAATTAATGGTAGCCTGTGTTGAATTCATAAGAATTCAGAAACTTGGATCAGTTTTACAGTGTGTGTGTGCATGTGTGTGGGGGGAGGATAAAACACTGATTAATTTGCTTGTCTTTTGAAAGCATAGCAGCAGTTGGGATTGCCATCTGGGTAGGAAACTAAAATTCCCCTTATCCAAATTTTATCTTCCTCTGTCTTCCATTCCCGAATTTTGTCAAGAGAATCTTGTTCCCCTTAGGGCAGATCAACAGCAAGTATACACCTGAAAAAGTGTATAAAATTAATTGTTTAATGCAAACCTCTTTGCCAAAGAATTTCTTGTTCCGCATTCACAGCACTTTTTTGTTTTTGAGCCCCAAAGTAACTATTGTCTCCGAAGATTGTGATGTTAGGATATTAAATGAGATTCTAATATGAAATTTTGAGTATCAGGTTAGGGATAATTCTTTACATTTCTGCCTTCTGTTCTACATCCATGTATTTGTATCACTTATTTCTGCAAACTTGTGGTTTTCATCTCTATTAAGCCCTGCACTGTACTCAGCCAAACGTTCTCTGGTAACTGTACCATATCTATCCCTCCCAAGCAAAAACTTTTAGTCCTTCCCCCCATTATTTCTGTAATTAGGTCACAAGATTCCATCATATTTTTGAACTATCTTTTCTCTATTTCTACTACTATTATAATATCATTATCTCTCTTCTCCATCCTTGATTGCACTCTCTTTTTCCCAACCAAAAAATTGCACTGACTGCACCACTTGACCTATTTAAGTCTTCAATAACTTTCTATTACCTACAGCACTGTTTTTCAAGTGTTCTTGTTGAAAGTCATATAGTTTCACACAAAAAAGACATTTATTCTGTCTCATAGCAGATGAGTTCCTTACGGCATAGGAGATGCTACCTTTTATTGCAATGTAAGCAAAATTCATGGGGTTTGGTGGGGAAATATTTGAGAATCTAAAAAAAATTGCTACATGTGTCCTTGTTTCCCCTTCAATCAGTGTTGCTTCTTTGATAGATATATTCTTTTCTTTCTTTCTTTCTTTCTTTCTTTCTTTCTTTCTTTCTTTTTTAGAGAAGGGTATACGGGGTGTTCAGGGATTGGACTTGTAGTGATCTACCTGTTTACAGATTCCCAAGTACTGGGATGATGGGCACGCGCCACCACACCCAGTCTCAACTGCTGGCTCAGCATGCTCCAGGGACAAGGTCAGCATGGCAGGCCCAGGGATTGAACTCTGGGCTCCTGAGCCTGTTTGCAGGAGCACTAATCCACTGAGCAATTTGACCAACCCTAGCTATTCAGCCAGCCCTGCTAGATCTTAATGTATTTGTTCTTGCATAAGTTTTCCCTTGAAAGAAAAAAGTTTCTAAAGAAAAATTGTGTACACCATTGAAGTGACAGACACAAATTTTAGTAGATGTGTGTAGGTAAGGCTCCCTATCCTAAGGCCCTCACTTGCCTTTGTAGCCTATCATTACTTCACCTCATTTCCCTTTCAAGATAAATACACATCCTCTCCCATGTCTTTGCCTCTGCACACATTGTCCTCTGTATTTGGAGCACATTTAGAGTTTGTATTGGTTGTGCTCTTGCAGTGTTTTATAAATATTTGAAACCCTAGTTTCAGTCACGTGAATTCATTGAAAAGAGTAACATCTTTCGCTGCCCTGAATCATACTACCTTACCTGATACAGAATAAGCAGCAATCAGTACAGAGGTTAAAATGATTCAACTTGAAAATAAAAATTTGGGCCAGGGGCATAGCCCAAGGGTATGGCGTATGTCTGGCAAGTACTTGGTACAAAGAGAAAGAAATTCACTAAATTTCTGATAAAGGAAACAGACTTATTTAGGTGTTCTTTGAAGTGTGATGCACTGCACTCAAGTGCCATTCAGTGTTCAGGCATTGTGTTCTTGAGAAATGTTGCTAAGATTGCCATATTGCCATTGGTTTCCAGTAGAAAGAGAGTAGATACTTCAAGTGATTGAATTAGTTGACATTTGTAAATCACTTCAGTGTAGAGACAGTTTATTATGAGCCAAGAATATACGTGACCTACCATCATTATCCCATTTGATTGATACATTGCCAGAACATTCATTAAGTATATTTTGTTCTGACATTTCAGTACCTGAACATCTTCAGGATGTCACCAAGATCCCCAATTTAAAGTTGCACAATCCTATGGAATTAGCCAATTTGGAGCAAAGTACAAAAGCTTCACTATAATAAAGATATTTCCCAAAGTAAGTAAGGATTTTTTGATGTTTTATTTTACCTTGTTCCGTACAATTGCTAGGCATTTGATATCTATTCATACTATTAAATGCAATGGTCTCTGATCCGTTTTCAAACTAGGTGGGGATAGTACAGAGAAATAAAATTAAAAATTCATATTGATTTTGCATTGTGCTGATTTGTTTAATGAGCTTCGAACTAGTATGTTTCAAGTTAACAAGACTTCTTATAATGTCTCTCCAATCTTTGTCTTTTAATACACCTCTGTTGCTCTATTGCACCCACTGAAAGGAGAAATGAATTCTTTACCATGTTGCACATCTTAAGGAAAAGAAATTTAATTTTTCACAATACAGCTGAATGTGAATTGCAGTTATTCATATATGACTTTTGTTCAATTGAGGAACTTTTATTCTGTTCATTGTAGCCATGGCCTATTCTGTAACCTTTTTTGTTCCTTTTCCAAAACTTATAACAACTGGGGCCCAGCAGGATGGCTCAGTGGTCTAAGTCCCCTGCTTAGGAAAGCTTGGGCGGCTTCAGGGACCATGCTTCGATCCCCGGCACCACATGCTGCGCCAGCCCTGCCCTCAGGGAAGGTTGAGCCGGCCATAAAAATAAATAAATAAATAAACAAACAAAAGTTCTGAAACAAGAAAAAAATAATAAAATAAAATAATTTTAAAAAACTTATAACAACCTTTTTGCCTACGTTATCTGATTGATGATTCATGAATTTTCTTGATTTTCTTGAAGAATCACATTTTAGTTATGATTACTTTCCTCTCTCTCTCCTTATTACTTATTACTTTTTAATTTGTTGATTCATTCTCATTTCTATTTTTAACTTTTTTTTTCTTTTGTGGAACCAGGGATTAAACTCAGGCCCTGGCACTTGCCAGGCAAGTGCTTATTCTACTGAGCTATCGCCCCAGCTCCTTTCATTTCTATTTTTGTGCTTTCTTAAGACATAACTTTGATGTCTCCAGGTGCTGTGGCACATAACAGCAATCCCAGCACTCAGAAGGCTGGGGCAGGAGGATTGTCCAAATTTTTGGCAAACTAGGCTATGCAGTTCAAGGTCAGCTTGAGGGAAACAGTGAGATTCTGTTTCAAAAACAAAGGAAAAAGCAAATGTCATATCTTTTCTTCTTTTGATATAGCACTAAGTTCTTTCTTATTTTCTTTTTTTCTTAATTTTTTTTTTTTTTTTGTGGGACCAGGGTTCGAACTCACGACCTTGCACTTGCCCAGCAGGCACTTGTGCCTCGGAGCTATCTCCCCAGCCCCCTTATTTTCAATTATAACTACTTATACTTAAAGTTCCATTTAAGTTCTTCTTTAGTGGCATGAGCATAAGTAGACATGTTGTGTTGTAATTTTCTTTTAAGTCAATATTTTTATATACTGTTCAGGATAAACTATCTGATTGTTTTCTTTCTGAAACTGTCTTTCCATTGCCATCATTGATTCAGGATATATTTGCTGTACAGATTCCAAGTTAATACTTCATTTCTCTTTGTATTTTGAAGGCATCTTTCCACTAGCATTCATCCTCCTGTCTTGCCAAGGCAATTATCATTGGTATCCCTCATTACATGTTTACAATGCACCTGCTTTCTCAGCCTTGTCTTAAATGTTGCCATGTACCATTCATTTTCAGTGGTGTCTTCACTGAAGAAAACTTATCCACATCATTAAAGGTAAATGAGGAAACTTAATGTGACTGTCGACTTGATTGGCTTGAAAGACACCTCGGTACATGTAAATGACCTGATGGTGTGTTCAGCTGGATCATGGGAACATGACCTCAGTGATGGTGTCCAAGGCCTGGTTCCTTCTGGTTTGGGTCCTCTCCTGTTCTCTGCTTCCTAGGTGCAGTGAGTTGAGCAGTTTTCTCCTACTCTGGTGACTCTGCCCTCTGGCCATGGACAAAACCTTTGAAAGCAGGAATCAAAATAAACTCTGCCTTCTGTTGTGTATGTAGAGTATTTTATCCCAAAGATGAAAAATCTGATTAATGCAGTTAAGATTTTATTTGATTATCTTCTAATAACGATAGGGTCCTTGTGTCACTGTGAAAGCAAGGTTTTTCAGCTTGATTTATTATTTCCTTTTGCATAAGGCCCTCTATCTATGAGAGTAGGACTCTGTAGTTCACAGAAATTTGCTGGACGCATTCTGCCTGGTAGATTTTGTCCCTCCTAATCCTTGTACACATGTATCCACACCAATCCTCATTTCAGCTGCCAAAGAGATATTTTCTTAGGCTCTTTAATCAGTGTCCTACACTGAGAAAAAACAATCATACAACTTATAACATATATTATTGTGTGGTTTTATCTATTAGAAAACCAAATACAAATAACATTCAGAAATAAGTGCAGAGAAAGTTAATTCTTTTGCAAAAGATTGCTGCAAATATGATTTGATGCATCCACTTATTCCAAGGTAAGATTTGTTTGTGACAGCATAGCTTGTGCCCACAGGAAGTTCATGCTTACTATTGCAACTGTAACTCTGCATAGGAGAACCACAGTCAGCATCAAAGCTCTGGTTATCATGTGCCACTGCTAAAAGTGCCAGTTTTCTTTTCTCAATAAGAGTGGTCCATTCTAGAGTGCCCAGGGCTTCACATTGGGATGCCAGAACTCAACTTTCATTTTGTTTTTCATCTTCTTTTTTTATTTTTTTATTTTTTTATTTTTTGGCTTTTTGAGACAGGGTCTCACTGTGCAGTTCAGGCTGGCTTTGAGCTCACTTTTGTAGCCCAGGCTGGTCTCGAACTCGCAGCGATCCTCCTGCCTCAGCCTCCCAAGTGCTGGGATTACAGGCGTGAGCCACCACGCCTCACTTCTTTTTTTATTTTAAAGACTAAAAAGAGCAGAAACAAAGATATAAAAACAGTAACAAGTAAGAGTACATGTAGTACAGAATTTCAAAACCAGAAAAATTTAACAATGGTTATATTACATATTTTCATCATTGGATCAGTTTAGGTTAATAGATATAGGTATACAAGATTGATCAAGGAGCTGGGGAGATAGCCACATGGTACAAGTGCCTGCCTGGCAAATGCAAGGTCGTGAGTTTGAACCCTGGTCCCACCAAAAAATATATTGATCAAAACAATTAAACATTAACACTTTCTATAAACATTAATTCTTTTAACAGTTGACACACTGCATATTGTCCTCACAATAGTAATACAGATCACGGGGTAGGGGCATGACACACCTTCCAATTGATATTGGGTTTTTTTTGTTTGTTTGTTTGTTTTGTTTGTTTGTTTTTGCAGGACCAGGGTTTGAACTCATGACCTTGCACTTGTCAGGCAGGCACATGTGCCACGGAGCTATCTCCCTGGACCCTTCCAATTGATATTGGTAAGGAAAGAAAAATTCTTCTATTTGAACTAACAGTAAGCAGATGCATACATAGTCCAATGTTATGAAGGTTGTAGAGTACATCGTCAGGACCACTGATACAAAGGAATGAAATGATACCATCTTCATAATGAATATCATCTGAAGATTCAAAAAGAACCCCTAAATTGCCTAACAGCAGAATGATTTTTGATTTGAAGGACCACAGATCCCACCACATTCTAATTGACATATTCTTAAATTAGATGTCTTTGCTGGATTATGTAACTACATTAATTCATCACTTCATCATAAAATGAGTTCATTTTTGGTGATAGATTCATGAAAGGATTAAGTAGAAGTGACAACACAAAGCTTGCAATCCCCGATTCCAAAGCTCAAAACTAGGTCAAAGGCTGAAAAAGCATTGGCTAATTCTATGTGCAGGTTCCCTTAACTGATAAGGCATTTTTGGAAAAGTCACTTTCCATATTTGGTATTTAGGTAGATGTTCCCTTAGAGGAGTTGGGAGTAGGCAAACAAGGACTAAAAGCCTTAGCAAATATTACATGTATCAGTGGTCATCTTGTGTTTCTAGCTAAGTTTGAAAAAAAAAGAAAGAAACAAACAAGAGCCAAGAAATAAGGAAGAGTTTAGAGAAAATTCTTTTTATCATCCTTTTTTAGATGTTGTCTGCAAATGCATCAGCCTTAAATCATTGCCAGGCCAGGGTGCTTTTTCCCGCTTAATGTAGGCAATACTGAAATTATGAACAAGGGAAGCACATCTACTTTCAAGCACACAGGAAGGAAATGTTTTCAGGCTTTTAGCACATGCTTGAAAATATTGCCATTGCATTGCAGCTTTAATGTAAGCAGAGTTTTAAACTCAACAAGAGCTTTTTGACCTCTCATTTATGGTGAGCTTGTTGATGGATGTTTTTACATAGCACTGCTAATGGAAAAATTCTTACAAACATTTAGCAATAATATCCTCTGCTGCTGCAAACCTCTGTCCCTTTTAGTTTATAGAAAAAAGGCAGTGAATACCAAAGATATTTTGTTTTTTGCCACTCTCATTTAAAATACATATGATTTAAGGCACTTGCATTTTCCATCAACATTTGTGGTTCTTTTATCTTTGAATGCTAACAGAAACTTACTACAGAACTGGAACTGATTTATGTGTACTTGGAGATTTAAAAGAGGTGACACTACTCACACTGTTTCACCATCTCAGTGCAAAATACTCCAGTGACAAAGTGTCACTAGTAAGGATTTTTGTGTTGGAAAATGACATAGAAATAGATTTTCAATAAAAATTTCAAAGCTAGAAAGAAACCATCCTATAAATATTCAGACTTAAGATTTCCCAGGTTCTGTAATTTCTAGGCTTTCAATTTAAAGTAAAGCATTAAAATAATGTTATCATGCTTTTCGCATAGAAGAGATGGTTTTGTGATCTCAACAAAATGAAAAATCATTCTAGAGCAAAAATAAATAAAACCAAGTTAAAATAATATTGCAAGATGATTTGAATTTAACTGCAATAGTTAAAGAAACCTAGTCTTTAACGTATTTTTTTCTCAAAACTTTTAGTTACTATTCAGAAATATAAAGGTGCTTTAAACTAACCTTTATGTTAATTAAAGATGATCAGCTGCTGTAGCTAAGGGAATATTTAAAATTTCATTCAAAGTGGAAATATAGGGCTGGGGAGATAGCACAGTAGAATAAGTGCTTGCCTCACAAGTGCAAGGGCCTGAGTTCGAGCTCTGGTTCTACGAAAACACCAAACAAATAAATGAAGAAAATGAAAACCAAGCCGGGCGTGGTGGCGCACGCCTGTAATCCCAGCACTCGGGAGGCTGAGGCAGGAGGATCGATGTGAGTTCGAGACCAGCCTGGGCTACAAAAGTGAGCTTAAGGCCAGCCTGAACTGCATAGTGAGACCCTATCTCAAAAAGAAAAAAAAGAAAAAAAAAAAAGAAAATGAAAACCATAAAGTGGAAATTTATAAATTTCATACTTAGTACAGTTCTTTTGAAATTTTAAACCCAGAAGTGTATATTACCCCTTCATACATATTTCAAAGTCACATACATTCTCTTAAAGGCTTTATGCCTCAATAAAAACATAGATAATTCTCATTTCAATGAAAAAAGAGGTAAAAAATGAACATCTCATAGGACATTTTTCGCAATTGAAAATTGTGAAGCTCTTTGAAAATGTAAAATCCATATTCTAATAATCACATCATAGCTTGATGTGATTCTGATCCTGTTCTATGACTCAAACCTTTATCCAGGGCACAAAAACACAAATATAAATGAGTGTGTAGTTTCTGATAACAAAAGATGAAGGAAATATAGATAAAGGTTGAAAACTATGAATATATTTTTAGATCCACAAATGTTGAAGTCAAGTAGCAGTTCTCTGAGTTAAATTCAAATTATATACAGGGAGTCCTCGCAAGCTGCAGTTCCTCCTCTGATTCCCACATTTCAGTTACAATCAATCCATTGCTTCTGCCCTGTGAAGCAATTCCTTCTCGTGAGTTCTCAGAACAGAACATTCTTTCAGTGATAGAAATCTTTGTCAAGAAGCATCAAAACTTAACCCTATTTCTCCCTTCATATCCTTGCTATGAGTTGACTTAATGTTATCCTGCAGGGGAAGAAAATAATATTTTTCATCCATCCTCATGCATTCCTAATTGGAATAATAGATCCTTGTGAGAAAATAGAGATTCATAAGAGGAAAATAAAGATTTTTATAAACATATGTATGTAGCTCATGTATACATGGGAGGTACTCAGGGAATCAATCTTGAGATGGATTGGAGTTCTAGTTCACATATCATCTTCGACAAAGAGCACCACAGTTGTGAAGTGACAAGTCAGAGCAAAAGGACTGTGAATGTCTAGGGCCTGCAAATTACATAAAGGCAAATTACTAGTACATAAAGGCTACTTTGTAAATTTGTTAATGCAGATTGCTTTATTGCTCTCAAGATTTATAAAGGTTTAAATTGGAGTTCAGTAGTTAAGTTTTGTTCTCCCTCTAGTAGAGAAGACAAGTGCATTTCATCTTTGTAAATCTATATTTTGATTTTGAGCAAATGGAGAGCAGAAAGCTTCCGTGTATCTACTGCTTAGTTGATTTTAGCTCAACAATCTCTCATATATAGAGGAAGTATATTCTGATCCCTGACATGTCAAAATTACTTCCTGTTATAATTATTTATTTGATGCCATTATGTGCAAATCATTTATACTTACATAATGACAATTTAGCAATTAGTTACATCTTTCAATTAGAGTTAAGTATCATGTCTTCCTCAAAATTGTCTCTGGTAATTTACATACAATTATAGTATATCCTGAATTTTGTGCAGTTTTAGTTTGCACTAGTGTAGATTTCGTTTTTCTGTGCTTTTTGATTACTTATATGCATATATGAGATGTGTTTGTGGGCTTACATTTAAATGGAAATAAAATAGCAAGAATCATCTATATTTGGCTGTTTCTTCTTTTTACCTGAAAATTCCAATCCCAGACTTCTACAGATACCCTATACTCAATTAAAAACCAAAAGTACTGATGGGGTAATTCATTGACACTTGTAAAGGAAACCTGTGGTGCTAAGTGATAGTTACTGCGACAACTTTTCCTTTGGATTTATTTTCATTAATTCTACTGCTGCTGAAATAGTAGAGGCTGCTCTATGGCTTCAAAAATCATCCATAGTCATGTGGGTTTTTTTTTATCAATAGCTTCTTCAGTTTCCCAAAGCCTTTCCTAGACTAAGACTCAGAGATCGATTTACTGAAATAAAGAAGAGACTCAGAATTGAGACAAGCACTCTAGTATCATCCAGATCTTTTCAAGCACTTACAGCCCTTATATCACTGTGTGCGTACACTTCTAGCTTTCTCTTTCAACCAGAGCACAACTTCAGCCCTGCTCTGTTTAATCCTGGGGAGGGAATATGATTGGTATGAAGCTAGGACCTGTGATACACCACTACGTGAGCTACAAAGCCTTTGAATTCTGTGAGAGTGAAGATTCTGTCCTCTACATCTCCATGAACAACAGCAAGCAGCCCAGGTCATGGCTTACAAAAGCTAATCAAAACAAGACGCAACCAAAATATACAATGAACATTTTCATAGAAAATTTATTATAGTAAAGGCCACATTGTCATTCTCTCTCTCAAAACCCACCCCTCCCTTGGAGCATGTATCCCACCCACCCTTCTTAGCTCATTCTGGATCAGTTCTGAGAGTCTTCTTCCGTAGCTTGAGTGGGGTCCTGATTGCTGCTGCTGCTGCTGCTGCTGCTGCTGCTGCTGCTGCTGTTGCTGATATCCAGTGAGAAGGCAGGTTCCTCAAAACATAACAGAGTGTCCTCATTCCCTCACACACAAGGCCTGGTGCCTTGAAGCTTCTGGTTCTTCCCCAAAGATAAAATTGTCATGAAAGATAAGGTGTTGAACTGATACAAGAAATCAAGACAGCCAGAAAACTATAACTAAAGGCACAAAAAGCCTGCTAGAACTGTTTTATGAAGCGACAAGAATGAGGAAACAAGTGCATTTGAAGTAAAGAGGCGTATTTTAAAGGAGATAGTGACAATGGGTCTTGTAATAATGTTTTCAAAGTTTGTAATTATCTTATTTTTATTATACCTCAGAAATCAAAGATGAATAAATGTATTTCTCTCCAATTAAAACTAGTATAAAATTATATTCATAGTCATACCATACAAAATAATGCCTTTTGTTAGAAATTTTCAGGTTTAAGACAAGAAAATGTAATTTTGTTAGAAATGCTCCTCATTCTGCAATTTTGAAGCCCACATCACTCTCAAGTTGTTATACTGTACCTCTATGTTTCACTCAAACTTGAAATGTGACCTACATTTCCTTTAGAACAGGACTTCAATATTTATTCACTCCAACAAAAAATAAAAAGAAATCTTTACTCACTCCACGACCTATTGTTTTTTAGTTTGGTCTTCACACTACAATTTAGCCTTTCTAGATCAGTTAGGTCATCTCATTAAATCATTAAATCTAAAAAGCAGCCTTCATTTCGTGCTTTAGTTTAGAATATTATAGGAGTTGGGTAAAACAATAACAACTTTTCTGCAAAATATCATCTTGGCTTACATGATCCTACATTCTCTTTGATTCTCATTCTTCTGGTATTTCTTTGACTTTTGTAGGCCTCCCTTTTTTGTTGTTTTTGTGTGTCGATGCTAATCTTTTTTGTCTTCCTTTCAATAGTCTCAGGGATTTTATTTCCATACTTGTTCTGATGAGTACTAACTCTGGAACCCAGTTCCTCTTCTGTGTTTCAATAGGGTTGTCAAAATTGCTGAGGATATACTTTATGTCCAACATCCTTCTGAAAGTTCTACAAATAAACCATAATATCTCTTGTAATAATCTTTCATTAAATGACTAAGATACACTTTTTTTTTTTTTTTTGTGGGACCAGGGTTCGAACTCACGACCTTGCATTTGCCCAGCAGGCACTTGTGCCTCGGAGCTATCTCCCCAGCCCCAAGATACACTTTTCAAGATAGCTTTTTCTTCCTTTCTTCTCTCTCTCTCTCTCTCTCTCTCTCTCTCTCTCTCTCTCTCTCTCTCTCTCTCTCTCTCTCTCTCTTTCGTAATGGTACCAATTTTTCTTAAATGTTGAAAAGAAACAAGCCCTCAAGAGTAAGGTTGAGCTAAGTAAAAGTAGAAAAGTAAGTTAGATTCTGAAGTGTGAAGGTGGGCCAACCATGCAAAAGACAACAGAATGACCTGCCTCCTTCTTAGTCTGTGGTAGATTAATGAATGCTTGACTTGTAATGGCCAGCTGAATAGAATCATTGTGGTGCTGGTTGTGGAAGGCCCACCTGAAGATTATTGCCAACAGCAGAAAAGAAGAACTAGAGAGGGATATGGAGCGCTGTTGATTATGCTGATATGAATTTGGTTGCTCTCATCATTGGAAGAGTGTGGGACCTCACTGTCACTGAGAATGAGGTTCTTCACAAGGAAGCTCTGGTGCTTATTTTGTGCATTGCTACCAGTTACAGTTTTCAGCAGTGACATGACAAATAAACAGAAAAAAAGGGGTGGGAAAACCATCATTAACTCTGGAGACATAGAGAGAATCAGTGGCAGCGAGATGGAAGATCCTGTGAACTGAGAAAGGAAGGCTGAGACTTTAAGGACATTTGCCAGACATAGAGCTTGAGGGGCAGGTTCAGTGACACATAAGGAAGTGATTGGAGGCTCCATTGTGTGTTTAGAAATCTAAAAGGATGTTGTACTCATGGGTGGAGTGGGAAAAGCGGGGAATGTGTTCATTGGAATGATAAGCTGTTATTAGGGGATTCAGCTATGTTGAATCAGGGCCGTGATAATTTACCAGTTTGTGCTGCAGACCTTCAAGCTTCTGTCACTGAACTTGAGGCCTTCCCACTGCAGATGCTTGATACAGACTTTCATTAGACATTGTTGTGGCTCCAGGACTCCAGTTGGACTCATAGAGGACATTGCCTTGGGATTTAGGCCTTCAGCTGACTTTTCGCGGTATCTTAGTTACTTTTCATTTACCACTGCCACAAAATACTCAACACTTCATATTAAGAAAGCAAAGGTTTATTTAGCTCACAGTAGCACATAATAGAGGGCAGTAGTTCATGATGGTAGAAAATAGCAAAACAGCAAGACCAAAGTGGGAAGAGAAGCAGCAGCAGAAGAGCAAGAGAGAGCAACAGAGAGAGCAAGAGAAGGGGCAAGAGAGAGAGCAACACAGAGAGCAAGGGAGAGAGCAAGAGAGAGAGAAAGAGAGAAAGCAAGAGAGAGCAAGAGAGAGACAGAAGAGTGAGAGAGCAAGAAATGAAGAGTAACAGAGAGAGCAAGAGAGACAGAGAGCAAGAGAGAGAGAGAGCAGGAGAAGGGGCAAGAGAGAGAGCAAGAGAGCAAAGAGAACAAGAAAAAAGCAAGACACAACAAGAGAGAGAGAGAGCAACAGAGAGCAAGACAAAAGAAAAGATAGACGAAGAGAGAGAAAGAGCAAGGGAGAAAGAGCAAGAGAGAGAGGAAGAAAGAGCATGAGAGAGGCAGCACAAGAGAGATAGAGAGCAAGAGAGAAAGACAGCAAGAGAGAGATGAGAGAGAGCAAGAGAGAGAGAGCAAGAGTGAGAGTGAGCAAAAGAGAAAGAGCAATTGAGAGAGAGAGTAGGAGGGAGGGCAAGAGAGAGACCAAGAGAAAGAGCAAGAGAAAAAGAAAGCAAGAGAGAAAGACAGAGAGCAAGAGAGAGTGAGAACAAGACAGAAAGAGAGAGAGAGATCAAGAGAAAGTGAGCAAGAAAGACAGACCAAGAGAGACAGCAAGAGAGAGAGAGTAAGAGAGAGTAAGAGAGAACAGGCGAGAGAGAGCAAGAAAGAGCAAGACCGAGCAGGAGAGAGAGAGGAAGACAGAGAGCAAAAGACAGATCGCGAGAGAGAGCAAAAGAGAACAAGACAGAGAACAAGAGAGACAGCAAGAGAGAGAGCAAGAGCAAGAGAGACAGAACAAGAGAGACAGAGAGCAAGAGAGATAAACGGAGCAACACAGTGAGAGCAAGAGAGAGATCGCAAGAGAGAGAGCTGGATAAGGAATTAATTACAACCTCTAAAACTTCACCCAAGTGATTGCATGAGTATTTGGAGGTACACCTTGACGCAATTCATAACACTGGGTCTCTAGTTGATGGACAGATCTTGCTCACTCTTTTGCATTTGAGTGTTTGAGTGAATGTTCTAAAATAATACCATAATTTATGTGTCCTATATCAAATACTTTCCCTGATAAATGCTTATTAGAACACTTTTAGCCTTGAAGACATGAAAACCATAAGACTGTAAATTACTTTAAGTATGCAACAAATGCCAGGCACTTCCCTGGTTGAATCATGTAATAGATATAAAGAATTATATACTTTATACCAGGATTTTGGGGAACTGTAGATGGCATTAAAAAAAAAAAAAAAAACTTTCTGAGTCAAATTAAATTGGCTTCAAAAGCATATCCTAGATATCAGGAAATTGACTCTCAATCAATATTTAAGTTACATTTCTGATATGTAATTTAAAATAATTATGAGTTTACACTGCACTGACACACCAAGAGATATAGCTCTGTTTCCAGTTGTGCAGACAATGTTAGAAATTTTCATTATCCAAACACATATGGCTAATTTAGCATAAAAAACACCACTATTTATGTGCCAAGCATAAAGGTGTCTTCACTTTAATTTCCAAGGTTGCAGGGCTCAGTGTTAATTTTTGATCACATAGTATGCCCTCCATTTCACGCATGTAATCTCCTGGCATTCTTTCACCAGTTTTGTTATTTTCACAGGGTAATACTGGAGTCGAATATAAGCTCTTTAATATTTATATAAAACTCAAAGTGTGGCTCCATGAAAATCCTATAAAAGAAGTCAATATCACCTTACAACTTTAGAGTCACTTACCT
Organism: Myocastor coypus; assembly: GCA_004027025.1. NCBI lineage: Eukaryota > Metazoa > Chordata > Mammalia > Rodentia > Myocastoridae > Myocastor > Myocastor coypus. Next base: position 2,357 of record PVJA010017979.1, on the reverse strand, counting down.
ATGCTCAACAAAGTGACACCATTCCTTAATATTCTGAAAAGATCTGGTATTAGTTTGAAGGGGCTTGACAAAAAAGACTTAATACTTTCCTCCCAATGTCTGGCTATATGGGTAGAGTGACAGTGAGCTCACTCCTACACAAACCAATATGTCACTTTTCTTCTAAGGTTGGGGAAGGAGGTCTTTTATTCATCATTCATAGAAAAACTTATATATCCATCATCCACCACATCTATGCACACACCTAATTATTCACATTGCTATAATGGCTGACTTCTGCTAAATGTTTCCTTTTGTAATAACTCTATTAAAATTTAAAATGAATGTCTGTTTCCTCCCTGTGAATTGTTCATAGCCTCTTCTGCATCTGTGTTTTTCATCCTTCAGCAAAACTGACTTATGAGTAGTGGTGTGTCCCATTAGAATATGAACTTAGCAATTACCCTCAGTATTACACTTAGCACTGCATTATGAAACATTTGACCAGTTTCTCAGAAGGCATGTTAATGAATCATGTTCATTTAAAATCCATAATGAAGTCCTTCTCAGTGACTTTCCGTCAAGCACAATTTTAGTTATTTAAACAGAGAAGACCCATCTGTGTATCTACTTCTTGAGTTTCTCTACCCATAGCTATTTTTCTTTCTGTTTCTGAATATTGACATCTGGATAATGTTTATTTTTTATTTCCAAAGAGAAAGCTCTAGATATTGTATTAAGCCTCTAGAAGATTTGTGAGAATTTTACAGCAGGTTGTGTGTTTGGCACCCTTTCACAGCTCAATTGGAACCTTATTCAATTGTGATGCAGAGAATCATATTTTATTTTTTAACTTGGCATCTTTCATGGGTCCTAGATGTCATTATCTTTTAATTACATATATTTCCTCCTCACATGTCTTGGACAGATGCATCCTTCAATACACCATAGCGTATTTTCATGAATTTGAAGAACTAGTACAAATAAAGTCAAGCCACTGAAAGAGTTGTATTTAAACATATCTCAGAGCTCTAATCTTATAGTAGAAAAATATTTGTTCCACTCTGATAAGCTGATGAGATTTACAACAGTTCTATGATGTAAATCAATTAGCTTTGACCTTCACCAGTCTCCTTAAATATTTGGCTTTTACTTTTTCTCTCCCGTAAGCTAATAACAGTACATATCTTAAATGACTATAAGGACTAAACATGAATGTGGTTATAAATGAAATTAAGTGTTTAGGCATAGTTCACAGTAAAGTGACCCAAAATAGCTATAAAATGATTTACCAAAACTTTTCGAGCTATACAGCCCTTAGCTTCCCAGTGCATTCTTGAAAAAATTAAGCACACTGGATTTTTCCTCTTCAGTTTCTTAATTCTTTGGCTATATATGGGATCCTCATAGACCTGTGGTTTAAAAATTAAGCTCTAGAAGTAGTAATATATTCTACTTAGAAAATGAGGTCCAGGGTGCACAGAAAGTTCACACTATCAGGGCACAATTGGAAAAAAATCTCAAAGTAAACCATATGGAGACGTCCACCTAAGGAATAAGCAGAGACCTACTTCTCTCTGAATTCGATAAACACAGTGCATTTTATTTATGCAAGAACAATGACTTCAAAGGAAGGGAAGAATATTCTGAGGGAGACCCAGTAAACCATGAAAGCACAACCTGAAAACTCGTTCGGTGCAGCTGACATATTGGCGTAGAACACCTTCATACTTGGAGGTATATTTTCTCATGCATCTGAAAATCTATCCTGTGGCAGTAAATTATATCTATACTCTATTTAATGGCTTGAGTATCTTGTCTGAATTCTTTCATCAAGGACACAATGAATCAAAGTATTTTGCCAGTTTTTTGTGGTGTTTAGCCCTCACCCTGACCATGTTAGAACCTGTTTTCTGGAGGACAATAAATTAGGGAACACTACAGGGATAGGAAACAGGAAAAATCCTGCTCAATCTGCTGCACATTAATAACAGGATTTGTTTTTTCCCATAGGACAGCTAGAAAATTAAAAGCTACTTTTATTATGAACCATGACTCTTCACTTGCACCTACAAGTAAATATTGAGTAAGTTCCTAAAAAAAAAAAAAAACAAAGTTTGATTTTTATTTTGTATCCCTTGTTATTGTAAATCTTGGGTCAATCTTTTTTCAGCTCAGCATATAGGTACGTTCCTCTTTTTTGTTTTCAATTTTTTTATTGTTTAAATTTAACACGGGTTATATTACATATTTTCATCATCAGATCAGTTTAGATTAATACATATAGGTATATAAGATTGATCAAACAATTAAACATTAACCTTTCTAAATCCACATTACATTTTTTTTTCTTTTCCCCTTTCTTTTCTTTGAAAGTT
>PVJA010017978.1:0-32201 GCA_004027025.1 Myocastor coypus | reverse complement strand
GATTCTGATACATCTTAAATTTGAGAATCACTGTCCTAATATAGTGTGCTTTGCATATAAAGAAATTAAAATTTGCAAATAGGAACATCAGGCATTAACTAGTAAGGAATCTGGAGATGGGGGAAAAGATGGTGTATGTTTTTAGGCTTGCAATATAGGATCCTTCCTTGGAAATCACTTGTGTGGGCAGTTGTCTTCTCCACATGAGCTGAAGCTCTTTTTGTTTTGACTCTGAGTTTATATCTTAACTTACTCTTGGTTGGCTCTTTGCTACAATCAAACACTATTTTCAAAGGCAGGGTCACCATGCAAGGTGATGCGGTAGGCAGAAGACTGGAAAACTCTTTAAGCAATGCTTAGCCATATGTCCCATGGGAATCCATCAACTCCTCTACTACAATAACAACAATGATGACATCCTGGCTGACTGCTCCAGGTCACTGGAACAAGGGTAGAAGAGTGAGGTTTTCTGATCCATTTTCTCACTTCATGACTCTTTGTCACCAATGGAACTTGTAAAATGAATCTTTGTAGGTGGGAGGGTATATTTGCTGGACACTCTGCATGCCGTTCATGATATTTCCAACTTTGAACCATCTTGGCAAGCATTTGAATAAATAAAGTGCGAACTGAATTATTGTGGCTTTTTTGTTGTTCATTGAGACAGGGTCTCACTACATAGATCAGACTCACAGTGATCCTCCTATTTCCAGCCTCCAAGTGCTGGGATTATAGGCATGTACCACCACACCCAGTCTCAATCTCTGGCTCAGTGTGCCCCATTGGTGGGGCCAGCACAGCCTGCCAGGGATTGAACCCCAGCCGCTGTAGATGCTCTCTAATTTCTTGTTTCATTTCACCTTTGACCCACTGGTTGTAGGGCAAGATGTTATTGATTTCCTTCTGTTTACTGAACTATGGTTTTGTAATATTCCTGGTATAATTGTAATTCATTTCAATTTACTTAAGCATGTATTATGAACTAGTATGTGAACTATTTTGGAGAATATTCCATGTGAAGCTGAGAATGCCTATTCTGATGTTGTGGGGTGGAACACTCTGTAGATAGCTACTGCATCCATTTATTCAAAAGTTGGCTTACTTCTGATATTTCTTTGTTGATTTTTTGTCTAGTTGGTCCATTTGTGACAGTGGATAGTGAGGTTCCCCATTATATTATATTAGTGCTTAGTTGACTTTTCATGTCTATAGCATTTGTTTTATAAAGTTTGGTGCAGTGGTATGTGGAATGTATACATTTATAATTCTTATTTCTTCTTCTTGGATTTTTCCCTTTACAATGATGTAGTGACTTTGTCTGTCTTAGTCTATCATGGTTTGAAATTCACTTTGTCTGCTAATGGATAGCTACCCTCATATTTTCCTGGTTCTTATTGCATGCAGGATTGTTGCATGGAGTATTGTTTTCCATCCTTTGACTTTCATTCTATGACTTTCTTTTTGAATTAAACATATTTCTTTTATGCAACTTGCTTCTCAATCTATTTCTTTTGACTGGTGGACTGAGATTATTTATACTGATGGTTATAACTGATATTTATTGACCTGTCCTTGTCATTTTATTTTCCTATTGTTGGTTCTTCCCTCATTACTTCTTTTCCCTGGTGGATTCATTCATTTGTGGTTGTTGAATTGCAGTCCTGGTTATCTCTTTCCATCTTTCAGAACATTTTAGTGTTCTAGTTTGGTGATCAGGAAATTTTTAGGGGTTGTCACGGAAATATGTTACTTCTCCATCCATTTTGAAAGATAGCTTTGTGTTGTGCTTCATTCTAGTTAAGAGTTTGTTTTCTTTGAGGGTTTGAAATACTTCACTTTAAGTTCTCCTTTATTCTTTCTTATCTTTTTTTCAGTACCAGGGATTGAACTCAGCATCTTGTGCTTGCTAAGAAAGCACTTATTCCACTGAAATATCTCTCTGGGCCCTCTAAGATCTCCTTGGCTTGAGGATTTGTGGAGAAGTCAGCTGTGATTCTACTTGAGTTTCCTTTATTATTATTTTTTTTTGGGGGGGTTTCCTTTATTGATGATTTTTTTTCTCTAAAAGCTTTTTGTGTTTTGTTTTTATGTTTAATTTTTGGAATCTTGACTGCTATATGCTGTGGCACCCATGTTTTTGATTATGACTAATTAGAGCTCTATGTGTTTCACCTTTCTGTATGTCAAATTCTTTTTCCCTGCTTGGGACATTTTCTGTTATTACTTCTGCAAATAGGCTTTTTGTTATTTGTGCTATCTCCTGCTTTCCATCAACTCCAATCAATGTTATGTCATTCTTTTTTGAATCATTTAGCAGCTGTTGGATTAACATTTTGTGATCCCTTCTTGTTTTTAAGAAATCTTTCTTTTCATGACTGCTAATTGCACGATATTAGATAATGAGGATCAAGGCCTAATTGACCTTCTTTGCAAGCACAAAGGAAAGCAAAAACAGCAAGCTCTGCTTCTTTGGCAACATGCAGGCATGCATGTACATGCTGAGCTCTAGTTGTTTTCCTGGATACATACTATAGATAACAGGAGGCAGATGAATCTTCTTTTACCCTGATTGCTTTTCCATGTGTGTAATAAATAAAAATGAGGTGCACTGAATGCTAAGGACTCTTTGTCTGCTGGAGGTGAAAGCTACCTGGCCCCTCTTTTCAAATTATTTCTGTGTTTTGATTTTAATCTCCAATCCCCCTGTCCCCCAATGGGGCTAAACTTATAGGCTGGTTCCTACAACTAACCACAATTTTGTCTTTTATATATAATATTCTGTCCTATTGTTGCAGGCAGCTGAGTTAGACAGAAATACTACAGGCAGCCAGACAGGGCTAGGCTTTCAAGGAGACAATATGGAACACAATACAATTTTGCAACTTTGGGAGAGACAGACACCCCCTGTTGTGGGCTAGGCCTCAAGACAAAAGATCAAACAGTTGCATACCTCCCTAATGGTAGACATCAGGGGTTGATATTTTAAATAGGTCTCTAACCTTGAGGACTTAGAGAGTCACTAACCCAGTCCTCTACAGGAAAATCTCCTGTTCTATATTCATACCCACTTACCATTTGGTCCTGGGTTTAATCAATTTTACCTGAGCAATTGTGCTTATGGTTCTTATTGGTTATCATAGTTTTGTCTCACCTCATGCCCACCTAGGGAGTTCCCATGTTTTCTACCTTGTATCTCCCTCACCATATGGCTTTACTCTATGAAAATCCCTGGAACAGACAGATTTAGGGGCAACCCACTTGGATCTCTCTTCTGTCTTTCTGTCAGACAGGAGCTTTTTTTCTCCCAATAAATATATTCTGTTCTTAACCTCTGTTGTTCCTAAAATTTATTCTTTGCTTTTAAAGAACATGAATTTGGCCCATGTATTTTTCCGGTTGAGAATTTCATTCCTTTATATCACTAACCTTGCCTTGTTCTGCTGTGTATACTTTCAATATTTATTTATTTATTTATTTATAGAATTATTTTATTTTATTTTTTCTTGTTTCAGAACTTTTGTTTGCTTGTTTATTTATTTTTATGGCCTGCTCAGCCTGCCCTCCAGGCAGGGCTGGCACAGCATGTGGTGCCGTGGATGGAACCTCGGTCCCTGCAGCCACCCAAGCTTTCCTAAGCAGGTGCTTTAGACCACTGAGCCATCCTGCTGGGCCCCTCAATAGATTTTTTAAAACATCTTTTATCTATCTGTTCGAATCTGTTTCATGGATTTCATTTCTTTTCTATGTTGGACATTCACAATTTCCATCATTTTCCTACGCTCCTTCATGTTTTTTTTTTTTTTTTTTTTAATCTATGTCTACTTTAGAATCACTACATATATCTTTCCTTATGGTTATCATCTGTGTAGCTATGCCAGAAATTATTTGTGATTCAATTTTTTTCTACTCATTCATCTGCTTTGTTACTTCTGCTGTTGCCACTTCAGAGAGTCCAGGTGGGTAGCAGCTTTCAAACTGTTTCACCTCGTGGCCTCCTTCATTTCTCTTTGGTGAGCTGGAAGTTTGGGATTGCATCTTGTTTCTGTGTCTTCTCCTCCTCCTCCTCTTCTTCTCCTCCTTCTCCTTCTCCTTCTTCTTTTTCTTCATCATCATCATCATCACTAACATTGCCTTGGTCCTGGGTTTAATCAATTTTACCTGAGCAATTGTGCGTATAGTCTTATTGGTTGATCATAGTTTTGTCCCGCCTCATGTCCACCTAGGGAGTTCCCATGTTTTCCACCTTGGACCTCCCTTACCATATGGTTTTACTCTATGAAAATCCTTGGAACAGACAGATTTGGGGGCAAACCACTTTGCCTTCCTTCCTTGCTTCCTTTTCCTCTTCCTCTTCCCCTTCTTTTCTTCTTTTTAGTTTCATTCCAGGGATGATGCATATAAATTGCTTATGGTAGGTAGTTTTATTACGAGTATTTAGAACCTTTTGGAAATGAACATGACTCAGAGATGTCTTCCAATAGTAGCTGGTTTTTGTTTTTGAGTCTGTTGAAATTAGGAGGGGATGAGAAGTTGTGGCTTATTTGGCCCAGCCCCTGATTCTTTGGCACTGGCTCATGGTATTGCTTTTGACCCTTAGGCAATTTCTGTCTTGGCACACTAGGAAGAGCAACTGATTGGAAAAGTTATGTCACCTTGGCTAAAGTAATACCAACAGCAGTAACAATGGCCTGGAACATAGCCTAATTGCCACTGTTAGCTGCATAAAGTATATTTGTAGTTTTATAACAGTATCTTAAACAAGCCAGAAAATTATATATAGTAAATATACTCTCAATATGGCAACTTGGGCTGTCCGGATAGCTCAGTGGACTAAAGTGCCTGCTTAGGCAGGCATGGGGACAAGGGTTCCATCCCCCGTGCACTGCCAGCTCTGCCCCTGAGACAATGTGATTGAGACTGGGTGTGGTGGTACATGCCTGTAATTCCAACGCTTGGGAGGCTGAAAACAAGAGGATCACCACAATCCATTCTATAGCCCCTGTACTAAACACATTTTTTTTTTTTAAAAAATATGGCAATTTTACCATTACAGAAGAAAATTTAAAAGAAAGTACCGGGAAAAAAATAGAAACATAGAAGAAGAGAAAGATATGTGGAGCAAGGCTTGAGGACAAGGGATGATTATGTAAATTTTGTGAAACCGGTGAAGAGGACACTTGGCGAAGAGAGAAGAAACAGAATTGAGAACAGAGCAACAACAAAACCTAGAAACACTGTTTATGCTCATATAAAAACAAGAGTAACAAAGGAAAAGGTGGCACACGCCTGTAATCCCAGCACTGGGGAGGCTGACGCAGGAGGATCGGTGAGAGTTCGAGACAAGCCTGGGCTACCAAAGTGAGCTCAAGCCAGCCTGAACTGCATAGTGAGACTCTGTCTCAAAAAGACCAAAAAAAAAAAAGAAAAATAAAATCAATAAAAGAAAAATGAAGAACAAAAACATGTTCCCCTCAGGACATTGATTAACTTTAGCGAGCCAGCCCTGGGCTTACAGTGGGGAAGTGAATTATGTCGACCAGCTGTGCCTTCGGTCCCACTGCAGCCCGGGCTGGTTTCTCACTGCAAAGCTGGACTCTCATTTGTCCAGCCGGCATCACTCCGTGTGCTTCTTACCAGCTTTAACGTGACTCTTTGACCTCCTGCTGACCTGAGCTCAGCTCTGTCTCCCTCTGACCCTGGGGGGCTTCTGGACAGAGCCAGCACACGGCTGCTGTGAGTCCTGAGCCCAGCGGGCCCTTCTCCAAGATGGCTACGTGACAATCTCTCTTTCCCGGGTGGATATCTGAGTCTGAATAATGCACTAACTATGCAGCCTGCTGCATGTATTGCACATTCTTCTGGTGCATTTCTTGGAGGAGGATGCTGGGGTTTCCAGAGGTCATGTGGGTCTGTAGACTCCTGCTGTCCCTCTCATGCAGTGAGGCAGGGGCTGGGCAGAAAATACCATTTGCCACCTCTTGTTGCATTGAAGTCTTTCTCTTTGCTTTTCCTGTGGGGTTTGCTTTTCATGTTAAATTCCTGCTGATTGCAGGGTGCCCGCCTCCCTCCTTTCCTTCCTCACATTGCTTTATTCCAGTGTCTGGTCACCAAATCTCTAAGAGGCTGTTTCTCTGCTGTTCACTACCCATCCATCTTCCTGAAAGTTCTTTAATTTATTTATTTAATTAAACAAATTGTGTATTTTGTGTAGAATCTTACTACACAACTCAGACTCAGTGATTCTCCTGTTTAAGACTCCTCAGTGCTGAGATTACAGGTGCATGCCAGCATACCTAGTCTTGGTAGCTAGCTCCGTGTGCCTAGGGTGGGGCAGGCACTGCATGTGGTGCCAAACCTGGGTCCTTGCATTTGCCTAGGCATGTGCTTAGACTGCTGAGCTATCTGCTATCTCCGGGCTCCTGTATCAGTATTTTTTGGGTATGAGGCCTTGCTATGTGATTCAGACTAGCCTTGAACTCACTATATGGCCCAGGATGGCCTTCAACTCAGGGTGATCTTCCTACCTCAGCTTCCAAAGTCTGGGATTACAGACAGGTGCCACCACATCCAGCTTCCAAAGCACCTCTGGAAGTCCTCATGTGTGGACTGAAGTTCTCAATTATGCTATCATAGAGGCCTTGATGCTTTGAATTGATTAAAAGTATTTACTTTTCCAAGCTGTTTTGACTTTGGTGAAAAGTCAGAAGTCATGCAGTGTGACAGCCAATGAATAGAGCAGGTAAGGGTGTGGCTTTATTTTTGTAAGCCTGTCTTTTTTTTTTTTTTTTTTTTTTTTTTTGTGGAATTGGGCATTGAACCCTGTGCATGCCAGGCAAGAGCTTATTCACTTATTTTACTGAGCTAACTCCCCAGACCCAAACAATTTTGTTTTTGGTGGTACCAGAGATCACAGTCTGGACCTTCTGCTTGCCAGGCAGGCACTTATTTTCTACTGAGCTATCTCCCCGATCCCCTACCCTGCCTTTCCATTTGATGGCACTTACTGTGAACATTCGCTGTATTTTTGCTCACGTCTCACAAAGACTCACACAAAATGACTTCTGAAACTGCTTCAGAAAGTGACAAGAGCTGGGTGTTGTGGTACACACCTGCAACCTCAGAATTGTGAGTCTGAAGTAGGAGAGTCACAGAGAATTCAAGACTAGCCTGAACTTCATGGGGAGACTTGTCTCCAAGAAAAGGAAAAACAAGAAGAAACAAACAAAAAGTAAATGGCAAGGATGATGGATAGCATAAATGAGTTGCAAGTGAGGGAAAATATTTGGGGGAGATTAATGACAAGGTGTCTTTTACTGTAACACATTTTTTAAAAAATATAAGCATTCACTATGTATGCCTCGTGGTATTCCTGTTAGGATAAGGCAATGGCTTAAGAATTTAGTTTCAGCTGGAGTCAAACTAACATTCGTCTCCTAAATTTTTTTTTCTGATGAAAGCTTCATTAGAGATGGTTGAGAAAGAATTCCAGATGGAGCGGGAATAACCTGGTAGGAGGACTATTCTTCAAACCCGTAGAGCAGTGGGAGACAGTACGGAGGGGAGGGCATCTGCTATATTTTAAATACTTAAATGTTATTTTTAAAAGTTTAGTAAAATGTATTACCCTTCTATTTTGATGAATACACCATAATGACAACTCAATTACTCAAGTGCGAGTGTAGAAGAACTCCGTGCCAGGAGTTGGAGGTACAGGGAAGCCCTAGACCCTCGCCATTCCTCTGCTCAGCTTCTTCCTGCATCCTTTCCCAGCATCCAAGGTCCACCTCAGTGGTATCAACATGCCATCTTCCAATTTTCAGGGAAGTCCCAGGAAGACATTCTAGAAGCTGGCTTGGGCTTTGGAACAAAATTTCCAGACTCCTTCTGAAGAGAAAGTGTTTGTCCCTGACTTCCCATTCATATGTTGAAGCCTCCCAGCATGGCTACATTTGGAGATTCTGGAGATGAGCCACCTATTGGTGTAATTAATTTTAAGTCAACTCAGAAGAGGGAGGTCTTGCTCTGATTGGCTTCCTGTCCTTTTAAGGAGTATGCAAGCTTTCTTCCTTCACCCTTCCAGGGCATGGGTACCACAGAATGATCATTTGAGGGCTTACGGAGCAGGGGACCACTGGCAAGCCAGGAAGGGTGTTCCCATCCACCACTGACCATGCTAGCATCCTGCTCTTGGATTTCCAGACTCCAGAATGGTGACCAGGCCCACTTGTGTTATTAAGGTGCCCAGTGTGTGATATTTGCCAGCCCAAGGATGCTATGCAGGACATTGGGACTGGCTTCTTGTAGAGGAAAGCCAACCAGAAAAGTGTGAGCATCTGTGCTAAAGAATGGGCCCTAGAAGCCGGGTGTGGTGGCACACGCCTGTAATCCCAGCACTCGGGAGGCTGAGGCAGGAGGATTGGTGAGAGTTTGAGACCAGCCTGGGCTACAAAACTGAGCTCAAGGCCAGCCTGAACTGCATAGTGAGACCCTGTCTCAAAAAGACAAAAAAAAAAAGAATGGGCCCTGGGACTGGGACCTCCTTAGGTCCATGAATAGTCTCTCTCCTCTTAGGTGCTCAGAAAGAAGCGGAGAAAGATTGAATTTCATTTATATTTGGTCAAAGCTAAAAAACTATGAGAATTAAGCCAAGAACTAAGTGGATCTTGCCAGTACGGTCATGGGTTACTCCACAAAAAATAATGTTAGAGGTCATCTACCAAAATCCTCATGGAGGGTATCAGTATAACTCTTGTGGACATATGGCACATGGATCCAAAATAGAGACCAATAAAGGGCTGGGAAGATAACTCAGTGGCATAAACCTGGTAAGCACAAAGCCCTGAGTTTGTTTTCTAGTGCTAAAAATAAAATAAAATAAAATAAAAACAAAGGAAGTTCTGCAGTTGAAGACCTCTGGGATGACTGACTCAAGGTACTCTGTGGAACAAAAGGACAGGAATCTAAAGGCTCGTGGCTTTTATTGGTATCAAACAGAGAGTTGGGTGGGGGTCACAGCAGAGTGCTAGGAAAAAGAAACTTTATAGGCATTGGCTGTAGTGAGAAACAACAAATTCATGCCAGGTGCAAAGGCCTTCGATTTCTAATGTGACAGATAGTTTGATATGTACAAGGCTGGCACCTGTACTTTCAAGAAGGTGTAATTCTTACTGAGCTCCACAGCCTCCCCCATTTTACCCCTGGAATCTCACAGGCTCCTGCTCAGACCTTTATGTCAGCCATTAGTAGGGGAGCTGTGCCCACCTGCCTGTTGTTGCTTTGCTATTAATGAGACTCACCAGGCCTTGGCCAAATAAATCACATTCTTTTGGCCAATTAAAAGAACATTAGTTTCAATATAGCTGCTCTGCATATCTCAGTGGACAGGGTTGAAGGAGAGGTTAGGGAAAGATACAGTAAGGGGCTGTATTGCTTGCCAAAAAAACCCCCCATAACTACTATTGCAATTATTTTTGTTTATTTTAACACTTATTAACTAAATAAAAAGAAAGTACATAATTAGGGTTTTGTTTTGGGGGGGGAGCGGGATAAGGCTTTAGGTATTCACAGACTGTTATTTACTCCAGCCAGATAGAGATGATTAATGAGGAAATACATCCTTTTGAGGTTAAAGTATAGAGTGCTTGTTTACATGAAAAGTCTATCCAGGTCATGAAGGAAGCAGCTTTGAAATGCACAAGAGCCAACCAGGCTGGAGTTCAACCATAGGTCTCAGATGCAGGCTCATTCCTGAGGTCTTGGGGACTGGGGGGAGGGGACCCAGTCAGGATCTCAGAAGATTTAGTATAAAGGAGTTGGGTTAGCTGCTATACTCTTGTGGTTTGCTGCCCACTGTCCTTCCTTTAATGATAGATCACCCATCCCAGTGGTGATAATGACAATCCTTCCAGGCAGGGGGAAAGGTCTAATTATAAAAACGATTTTCATTTTCTAGGGCATTCATGTTTTCAAATGACTCTTACATACTCGAGTGTATCTGAATTAATGTCTCTGCATTTTTTTAAATTCTTTTTTAAAATGTGACAATATTAGAAGTCTGCGAGACCAAATGGTTGGAGAGATTGGCCAGAGAAATAGCTCAGGGGCACAAGTGCCTGCCTGGCAAGTGCAAGGTCCTGAGTTTGATCCCCAGTTTGTGAAAAACAAACAGCAAACCAAAACAACCAAATGATTAGAGAGATTAAATGATAAAGTCATACACTAGGCCTTGAGGGGTAGGGGTACAGATCAGTCATAGAGTGCTTGCCTGGTGTGCGGAAAGATCGAGGTTCAGTCCCCAGCACCACGAACCAGAGCAGAGCAAAACAAACAAAGCCTAGTTGCTGAATTCAGGTCTTCTCCAACTCCTCTGAGTATGCTGTAAAAATAAAATCATGAGAGATCATGAATATGTCCAGACCTTGACTGTGCTTATCCAGTCGGATTATTTGGAGGAAGAAAGCAGTTGTATTTCAGTTTTTCCCAACAGGCCCCTGGTTTGGGAAGGGCCATCGCTTGGGTCGGGCAGATGGATTCCACGCTGGTCTGTTCTGCTTTCAGGCCCCATCCTTTCACAGCTTAGCCTTGGATTGTGGCAGTCAGGAGACGCTGCTGCTGCTGCACTGAGTGGCTTAGATCTGGGCGGTGCTATGGTTTGGATCCAACCCTCCTACTTCCTAGCTGTGTGGATTGGGAAAGTTGCTTAGCTTCTCTTCTTTTATTTATTTATTTTTTTAGAATTATTTTATTATTATTTTTTTTTTTCTTGTTTCAGCACTTTTGTTTATTTATGTATTTTTGTGGCCGGCTCAGCCTGCCCTGAAGGTAGGCTGGCACAGCATGTGGTGCCGGGGATTGAACCGCGGTCCCTGCAGCTGCCTAAGCTTTCCTAAGCAGGCGCTTTAGACCACTGAGCCATCCTGCCAGGCCTCAAATATTAGTTTTTTGTTTTTTGTTTTTTCCTCAGAACTGAGGATTGAACTCAGGACCTTGCACTTGTCAGGTAAGTGCTTATTCACTGAGCTATCTCCCCAGCCCTGGTTTCTCTTCTTTTAAGTGAGTATTGATCCCTTTAACTGGGGTTAGTTTTCTTGCTAGGGATTTGTTGGAGCCCTTCATATGTAAGGGGACTGACCTCAAGCATGCTGTATCTACACAGATATTTTTTATAGCATAAAATTAGCTTTTAACCTTTATTTTTTATTGTATAGATGCTTAAAATTTCAGTGTGATCAAACATATTTTCTATGATACCTTTTTAAATACTTTGATTAGAAATTGTCTCCTATATTAGTTTACAATATATGATTTATCATTTGTCACTTAAATTCTTATATTTAATATTATAAGATCTATTTCTGAGGTTTCTGAAAAGATTCCATCTTTGTATCACTACATTATTTTCATTGTTCTAGGTTTTTTTTTTTTTTTTTTTTTTGTCTGTTTGAGACAGGGTCTTGCCAGTTCAGGCTGGCCTTGAACTCACTCTTGTAGTCCAGGCTGGTCTTGAACTCACAGCGATCCTCCTGCCTTAGCCTCCCAAGTGCTGGGATTACAGGCATGCGCCCCCACGCCGGCTTTTATTCTATTTTAATACTACTAGACTTTCTCTTTTAAATATTTCTTTGAAATTTTGAGGACTGGCCAAATAGCTCAGCAGATTAAAGTGCCTGCAAGCAGGTAGAGGGACCGGGAGTTCAATCCCAGGGCCTGCAGTGCTGGCCCCGCCCCTGGGGTGCGCTGAGATGGCATTTGAGAGTGGGCACTGGTAATCCCAGCCCTTAGGAGGCTGTAAACAGGCGATCACTACTACTCCAATCTAGTTGTGAGATCCTGAACATGCTATAGACCCTTCCCTAAAATACGAACAAAATAATAAATAAATAAGTAAATAAATAAATCATTGAATGTTTATGCTTTCAGTCTATTTTTTTTAAACATCATTACATCAAGTTTCTGCACTTAAAATATCTTGAGTTAGATTTACGCAAAATTTATAAATTGATTATGTTTTGAGAACATAGGATATGTCTTCATTTATTGCTTTTAAGGTTTTACTTTAATTTTGCCTTGAAAGTTTTGTGAATTTTGCTGCTTTTATGGTTTTCATGTGGGCCTACTCATTCCCTGCTGGAATTATTTCTAGCATCTTAAGTATTTTTATATTGTAAGTGGGTTTATTCCTCTTAATTATATTGTTTTTCCCCCTCCTAATTACATTGTTTAACCTTGCTGGTATACAGAAAATTTACAGATGGGCTGCTGCAAGTTTTTGTGGAGCCAGCTGGGTTTTGTAGGTACATTACCGAGCACCTGGAAGCAACATTAATCTTTTCAAATCATTAGACTTATTTCTGTTTCTTGGGTGTTGTCCATTGCTGAACATGTGTAAGAGGTGTGACACTTATAGCAGTCTGCTCTTTCCTGTCCTCTCCAGTCCTGCAGTCAAGAGAACTAACCATGGGTGATATTTTGGGAGGGCTGGAGTCAGGTTGGTGCCTGAGTGGGAAGAGCAAGAGGAAGATACTGCAGGGAGGTGGGCAGCATAGTCTCTACTGGCCTGGGTACTGGCCAGGAGTTGTCCACAGAGCTGCAGATTGAGCTCCTGGTATGCTGTGGTCAGTGACCTGCCACCTCGCCACTGGTTTCCCTTCCGTTTGCTTCAGCCCTGCTCTTCTCTCTTCCTCATCCCCGATGGGTGATATGTCAGTGGCCACAGACGCTGTGGCAATGAGAGAAGTTGCTAGCTAGCATCGTTCCAGCTGGAGTAGGGGCTTGTTCAGCTCCAGCCAAGACCAGACCTTGGCTCATCAGCCAGGACCTCTGGCATACCTGCTCTGAGGTGATTCCCTCTTCCTCTCATCTTCTCTTCCCACTTCCCTCTAAGCCACCAGAACCTCTCACCATGACTCTTGCAACAGCTTCCAAATGGCTCCTCTCTAGTCAATTCTTTTCCTGGGGTAATAAAATAGAACCCCAAGTCAGAATGCTTTCCATTATCAGAAAACCTTTGAGCGGCTTCCCATTGCACAGAACAAAAGCACAAACTCTTCAATATGGCCCTGTGTGATGGGTCCCTCTCTGTCTCCCACTTCCCATACATTGTTTGCCGTTTCCATCCTCCCATTCCTTGCATGTCCATTACTCTGCCTTCTTTTTTTCTTGCCGGAACACAGCATGAGCATTTCTACCTTGGGCTTTGCACTTTCCTTGATAGCTTGTGGATGAAGGAAGGTGTTGCCAGCTCGCACATGTAGGCAACTCCTCAGCTGGGACTGGAGAAAAAGTCTGATGGAAGGGAGGTTAGGCAGAAGGGGAAAATAAGTTCAGAGTTACTCCTGCTTATTGAAAGTTGGCTAAAATTCTGGGAATGTTAAATAGTGATTTTGAGAGTAATCATTCATGTAGTTTTTGGGAATGTTGATAGTTATAACTCTTATCTATTAAGTGTGATTTGGCTATTGGTTAATTGGAGAATTTGTTAATTTTTTTTCTCCCTTCTTTTGGAGACAGGGTCTCATTATGCATTTCAGGCTGGCCTTGAGCTCACTTTTGTAGCCCAGGCTGGTCTTGAACTCACACTGATTGTCCTGCCTCAGCCTCCCAAATGCTGGGATCACAGGCGTGCACCACCACACGTGGTCCCAATATTTTTATCTTTAATTGTCATTTACTATCACTTCAGAAAGAAATACTTTGGAAAACATCTAATAGATGTTGCCTTACCAGTACGAAAGTAAGTCATTAGTTCTTGGCTATAAAGTAAGGTACACAATAAATTATATTTATATGGAATGACCAGACACAAGATAAAAAATACAGTATTTTATGTGTATTTTTAAAAATTTATATTTTCATATGGGTTATTTATTTATTTATTTATTTGCCTTTGTGAGACAGGGTTTCGCTATGCAGTTCAGGCTAGCCTTGAGCTCACTTTTGTAGCCCAGGCTGGTCTCAAACTCGCACCAATCC
Source organism: Myocastor coypus (assembly GCA_004027025.1). Lineage (NCBI taxonomy): Eukaryota > Metazoa > Chordata > Mammalia > Rodentia > Myocastoridae > Myocastor > Myocastor coypus. The sequence goes on along the minus strand of PVJA010017978.1, from coordinate 18,230 downwards.
TCCTGCCTCAGCCTTCCAAGTGCTGGGATTATAGGCGTGCGCCACCACACCCGGCTTTCATATGGTTTATAAAACTAATTCTCTGTATAGAGTCTTATGCTAACAGAGTTTCTATGTTCCTATTTACATAGCTGTATCATGCTAGAGTTGCTTAAAGTTATAATACTACAGGTGCAAGTTCTTTCTATTGGCTTAAATGAGATCATTTCTTATGTGAGTTTCACTAGCTCAGTGAGTTATTCCAAGTCTGCTTCAGATTAAGGCAACTGATTCTAGATCCAGGACAGGAAGTTCTGTTTCCCTTCTTGTGCCCAAGGCAGACGTAATTAATTGACCATTTAATGACACTATAATTTTCAACATGACACTTCAATTTTCTCCATGCTTAGATGTGTCTTTATGATCCTCCTCACAGTAAGGGTGCAGAAAACCATCACTTATTGAGAGATATTAACAAACTAACGCATATTGAGAGCTAACTAAGCACTGAATATTTTATCAAGGTTTACTTCAGAATTTAATACTTGTCATTCCAACCATGAAGTATATCTTCTTTTTTTTCTGTTGAGCACCATGAGATTTTTTTCCCCTTAGTTAAGTGTTACTTGTTCAGCCTGGCAGCGTGGTTAAACCCTCAAAAGACAAAGGAGCTCATTTTTCTCTACAATATTTGACAAAACCTCAACTATTGATCTCTCCATCATTCCCACTAAGCTAACTATGCGTATGTAATGAAGGCTGGGCACAAGGAAACACTAACTTTCTATGTCAGCACTGTGCTACGCACGTTAGATATTTACATCAATCAGTGGAACTCTGCTGACAAAATGTGTGAACCATCTTTTTCTCTTTCATTTCTACACCTGTCAAGAGGTAAATAATTTCAGCAGAAATTGTTTAAAAAGTTTACTTAGTTGTTCATTCACTTGTTCTTTCAATGATTTTAAGAGGAAAAAAAAGTTGTTTGTGGGGAAGCATATGGACATCAGGGTCTGGTTTGTAAGGCATTCAGCTCTGAAGAGTATAAAGCTAGCACAATGGTGCACACCTGTAGTCCCAGCACTCAGGAGGATGAGGCAGGAGGATCACTGGGAGTTTGAGGCATCCTGGGCTACATACCAGCCTAAACTACATGGCAAGACCCATCTCAGAAGAGGAAAAAAAATTCTACATGGCATATTTGAGATACTACAAATCATTTAGTAAAACTTGCCATTATGACAAGTTCTGCTTTCAGAGTGAGGTACATCTGCTAATAACGATAAATAAATTTGCATTTTCATGATGACCTCAGAGTAATCTATTACTGAAATGATTGTAGTAAGGAAATATCAACATATAACACTGAAGAGCCAGCCAAATAGGTCAATGGATTAAAACACCTAGAAGCAGGCACAGGGGCCAGGGGTTTGATCCCCCACTCTTATCCCCTGCACCTGGAGGGGTGCTGAGATGGCAATTGAGACTGGGAATAGTGGCATGCCTGTAATCCTAGCTCTTGGGTGGCTGTAAACAGGCAGATCACTACGAGTCCCATGTTGTGAGACCCTGAATATCCTGTAGACCCTTCCGTCTTAAAAAAAAGATATAACACTAAAGTTAGATCAGGGGCCCGGCGGGATGGCTCAGTAGTCTAAAGCACCTGCTTGAGAAAGCTTGGGCGGCTTCAGGGACTGCGGTTCGATCCCCGGCACCACAAGCTGCGCCAGCCCTGCCATTGGGGCAGGCTGAGCGGGCCACAAAAAATGAATGAATAAACAAACAAAGGTTCTGAAACAAGAAAAAAATAAATAAATGAAATAAAAAAAATAAAGTTAGATCAGAGGGAAAATGAATTTCTGTTTATAAGTATCTGATATGAGGCAAGACTTTAGGTCTTAGTTGTCTCAGCTATAAAATGGAGCAGTCAGTGTAGAATATATTCTTTATCTTTTCTTTCGAAACTTCTTTTTTTAAAAAATTTTATTTATTTATTTTTCTTGTTTTAGAACCTTTGTTTGTTTATTCACTCATTTTTATGGCCGGCTCAGCCCACCCTGAGGGCAGGACTGGCGCAGCATGTGGTGCCAGGGATCGAACCGCAGTCCCTGAAGCTGCCCAAGCTTTCCCAAGCAGGCGCTTTAGACCACTGAGCCATCCCGCCGGGCCCTCAAAACTTCTAAGAAACAACAGTGATCCAAAGGACTCACTCTTGAAATGAAGAAAAAATCAGCAGAATTTTACTGAATCCAGCTCTATAAACTTGACACAGCTATTAAGAACTGCTAAGTGATACTAAGATGGAAGTTTGGATTTTTCAATTTTAATGACTGAGGAACAGCTGGAATTCTAATGGTTGAGGGTGAGTATAATTATGAGTCAAATGAATCTGAAAAGGATCTGCTAGATTTATGCAATGAAATCAGAAAGAGAGTTCAACCAAACTCTTTCAATATCTTGTTGTTAAACAACAGAAGGGGTCATTCCTGGAACTCTGATAAACGAAGTTGCAGTGGGCAGGTCAGCCAAGGGCCGCCAAGAAGGCTCTTGCTTCACACTGTCACTGCCTGGCTTGAAGGGAGAGGAGCACTTGGAGATTCCAACTTATCCTCAGATGTTTTCTACAGAAAAACTGGTGCTGTTCATGAAAGTTTGTATGTATTTACTGCTGCTATAAAAAAAAATCACATACGTGAGAAAAACTCGCATATGATAAATGTCATATATTCTTTTTTTTTAATATCAGAAATTGAATTCAGGACCTCGTACTAGCCAGGCAGGCACTGTGCCACTGAGCTATATCCTTGGCCCAAGAAATGTCGTATATTCTATGTATAAAGAATAATGCACTTTTGAATAACTACATAGGTAAATCAAATGTGATTGGCAAAAGTTGTAGTTGTGGGTGAATTTTCTGAGGCCAATGCAGTACAATTTGGAGATCAGTTTATTCTATTCCATTCTATTCTTTGTATTCTATTCTATTCTATTCTATTCATTTATTTTGCCAGCTCAGCTCACCCTGGGGGCAGGGCTGGAGTGGCATATGGTGCCAGGGATCGAGCTAATTTGTTTTAAAAACTGTCTGTGAAGCTAGGGATGGTGGCCCATGCCTGTAAACCCTCCACCTGGGAGGCCGAGTCAGGAGAGTCACTGGGAATTCAAGGCTAGCTGGGCTACATAGACCCCATCTCAAAAATCAAAGCAGAGAATGGTGGCCCATGGAGCATGTCATAGGCACTGTGTGAGGTGCCCAGTAGACTATGCAGGGTAAAACAGACTCACTCCTTGGCCTCATGGAGCTTAGAGTGTGGTGGAGAAAACATGACTAAAACATGAATGCCATCATAAATATTTCACTGATGCCTTAAAGACAAGCAACTACCTTCTATGGGAACCAAAGCCCGGGCAATCTCATTCAGGGCCGAGTAGCCAGTAAACAGCTACTTGTCCTATTGTTAGATAGACTCATCCACCTGTCAAACCAGAGATTTCCTTGTGTCATTTTCAGAGTTTAACAATTGTTTAAGCACCCAAGTGAGTTAAATATTATATCAGGATTTGGTGGCCCTAAGAATTTTTAAATCTCTACCCTTGACACAGGAGTCAAAAACTGTTTTCGTGCTCAGGACCCTGACTCACATAAAAACCCATGCAATGTGTAAGTCTTTTGGAGATTCAAAGATAAAATTCTTTGAAATTTTCCTGATGCAATGCTCTGTAGAAGTCTAAACCCATTGACTTCTGCAAACTCCGTAGGAACTCAAGGTCACAGCCAGTCAGACTCTGAACATCTGCTTTTGCAAAGAGGTTTAGATTAGGAAACACATTGCTTTTGTGGTTTCTGTTGCATACCATCTTTTTTTTTTTCTTTTTGTATTTTAGGGAAGGGTCTACAGGGTATTCAGGGTCTTGCTACTAGGTTGGACTTGTAGTGATCTGCCTGTTTATAGCCTCCCAAGAGCTGGGATTACAGGCATGCACCACCATGCCCAGTCTTAATTGCCATCTCAGCATGCCCAGGGGGTGGGGCTGGTGTGGCAGGCCCAGGGATGGAACATCTGGGTCCTGCGCCTGCTTGCTTGTTCCATGCTATCATAATCCAGATGTTAGACTATACCTCCCTTTGATTGCCACAGAACTCTAATAGGATATTTATTACAGACTTTTAAAAAAGATTTTTAAAATTTATTTCTCTTAAACCTCATTTCTTTGTTTGTGTTATGGCTGGTTCAGCCTGCCCTGGGGTGAGGGTGAGCAGCATATGGCGCCAGGGATTGAGGAGCAGTCGCAGCGCTTGCCTTAAGTTTCCTCTGCAGGTGCTTTGGACCACTGAGCCATCTCGCTGGTCCTATTACAGACTTTTTGAGGGAAGATTTGAGAGGAGATGGGGTGAGGAAATTTATTTCAATTAGGATATAACTGCTATAATAATAAGCCCTATTTCAATAATTTAACAGTACAATTAAGTCTCTAACTTATGAACATTCAAGTTTTGAACTTTCACGGATAGGAGCAGGTGTTGCATTTGATTTGTTTATGCTTTACATGGTGTATTTCCATAAAAGGTATGTAGGACTCATTTTGTTGGACTTACAAATGAATCCAATTTATGAATATTTTCCCCAATTGAAACTCATTTCTAAGTTGGAGACTTTATCAAGAAAGGATCGCTTCTTGCTTGTACCATATCAGCTGGAGTTAGGAGAAGCCTGATCTGTACAGTGATCCACAGGCCAAGGGCCCTAGACTCCTTTATTTTCTCCTCTGTCTTCCTCCTGCTGGAGAAGGAAGAGAGCCTTAAGATAATGTGAGAATGACATTGGCCAGGTCTTGAGATGGCACTCCTGACTTCAGCTTGCATCCTATTGGCTAGAACTAGTGACATGACGCTACCTCACTGTGATGGAAGCTAAGACCCTCACTCAATTTTGCAACCAGAAAGAAAAAAATAATGACATTTGCAACCCATCTCTGCCATAGAATTTATTCAGTAACAATACAGCAACAACATTTAATTTGTTATTTATTTATTTATTTATTTATTTATTTATTTTTGTCTTTTTGAGACAGGGTCTTGTTATGCAGTTCAGGCTGGCCTTGAGCTCACTTTTGTAGCCCAGGATGGTCTTGAACTTGCACTGATCCTCCTGCCTCAGCCTCCCAAGTGCTGGACCAACATTTAAAATTATGTCTCTTAGTTTACAGAGATTCTTTGGTCTTCTCATCATAGGAATTTTTTAATATGATCATCGAACTCATGTCTATGTTTTTCTCTCTCTATTTTATGCCTTCTTTGTTTTTTCTCTTCCTAATGACAACACTCCTGTCAAGTGTTTCTAACAGTGCTATGAATTCTCTCCTTACCTTGTGTCTAAAAGGATCTTGAGGGTTTCACTGACCATCTAAACATTGTATCAGAGAACCAAGACAACCTTTCAGTAGGGAATATTTTTCCAGAACATTAACGTGAGGCTTTTTGAGGCCTCTATAACACATACATCTGTGCTTCTGAAATTGACAAAACTATGCGTTTGGAACTCTGAGGCCTATGACTGGAAATACTTGAAGTCACAAGATAAAAATAACCAGGCAACACAAAGTAGTCCCCAAGGGACCAGTCTGTGCTTTTATCTTCATTTTAGGAAATTTCCCTTTTCCTCTCCCCTAATCTACTATCCAGCCTAAATCTTCTCAATAGATCATGGTGTGTGCATGCACACGTTTGTTACCTTAGTGTTTTCCTTTTCCTTTATTTTGTAATGTAATGAAATATAGATCCTCCAATCCTCCAGCCAGAAGGAGGCCCAAAGCTGGAGAGGACAAGTGCATTGGTGGTCTCAGGCTCTTGGATCAACTTGTCCAGGTCCTTTCTGGTCATAAGAGCCAATAGGTATCTTTCTCTCAGCCAGTTCATAATATTACCGGTCACTTGCCACTTTAAGAATTCTGATTCACATGATAAACATCAACATGCCCAAAGAGTCATTATGCATTGTTAAACTTGTGCAAATCCCCCAACATTAACACTGACATTAGCACAACATTTTGTGTTGAAATCACAGTTATGTCTTGTTAAGTAGAACATCTGGCTATGATCTGGGCCGGCAGGGTAGTACACATTCATTCCTTCTCACCTAGAGGCACTGAGTAGGATGGTGGGAGGGCCACTGTCACTATTCCAAGCTTGAGGAAGTGTCCCATTACTTTTTTTCTTTTGTGCATTTCTCTGTGGAGAGAGAGGAGCTATTCCTAGGGACCTGTGAAATGGTGAGCTTCTTAATGCACTTAGTTGGGGACATATTTGTGGCTGTGGGGCAATAGAAGCAGGGATGTGACAGACAGCAGGGAACATCTGAAGGCTTCTGAGCCATCTGGCCTTGGGAGAGCTTGCCCAACTTGCTTCCTGAAGGTTTTGATAATATTTATAAATAATTCACAACACAAAGACTTCAGGAGAGGCTTGTAGGAAGATCCTGCTCTTGCAAGCTGTGGAGAACAGGCTGCCAGCCTTCCCCACCCCCCATCAAAAAGTGCCAGCTTCGAATGGAAAGGAAACACTGGTGGCTCCACTTCCTTTAAGGTACAGGCCGCTCTAAAAAAAGAACTAATGTGAACAGAAAGTCTCACAGAAACAGTTGTAGCTATTGTTTGCAAAGTGCTGAGGAAGCATCCCAGTAGTGTTGACAGAAATCATTTTGAGACTACAGCAAGCAAAGAAAATTGCAAATTAGAAAACACATGAGAAGGTCTAGTAGGACCTCCCTCACTGCATGCACGGAGAAATGTTTGTTTCCTGTGTTCTGCAGGTGCAGGTGCAATTGTCTTTACTGGCCTACATGTTTCTTTTCTACTTACACCCAGGGATTTCTAGCTGAGTTTCAGAGGCCTTGTTTTGAAAGGAGATAGTCGATGTTGTTTTGAAACTAGATGATCAGCCTCCCCAGGATGCAGTTGTTTTTTTTTTTTTTTTTTTTTTTTTAAGTGAGATTGCTCACAAGGTTAGATTCATAATTAATGAGGCTGCTTATATCCATAAAATATATGCATCATTTTCGTGTTTTCCATAGTTGTAAATCTTTACAAATCAAAATGTCCCATAGTCTATCAGAGTCTCTTGTCTAGTATGCTTTCCATTCACTTGGGACCCTAGCCGAAGACACATCTTTCTTTTCTGTAATGTAGGTATCACAGTCTATGAAAATTACTCAAAAGAACTGTGTTGGAGAAGATCTTTTTTGGCTAGCTCAGGTTGCCTTAAGGGCAGGTGTGATGGGGCTTGTAGAGCTGGGGATCAAACCTCGGTCCTCAGCACCTGACTGTATTTGCCCAAGTGGTGCTTTGAACAACTGAGCTAACTGGCAAGACCCCCCAAACTTGTGTTGAAGTTGGATAAACTCATCAGATTTATCACATAAAACTGCTGGGGTTTTGTTTATTGCTTTGATTTGGAGTTAATCTTGAAAACTAGTTGTGTTTACCATCTATCCCTACCAAGAAAATGATTTCTATATTAAACTGATGAAGATTAGTCTGGTGAGGAGATATAACTCATTTTTGAAGAAAGTTTAGAAGTCACTTGGTGGTGACTTCAGCTTGACAAACACTGAGACAAAAGCATCATGCAGCCAGCCTCAGCTGCATAGTAAGACCTTGTCTCAAAAAAAAAAAAAAAAAAAAAAAAAAAAAAAAAAAGCGTCATGCAGCTCAGGGCCTGTGATATGTGACGTGTAATGCGATTTTCAGGTATGTATCACATTGCAGTGTGACAGCCCAATTTTGTGTATCTAGTCTTTGGAGACTACCCAAACGCTGTGAGAAGAACCAGAGAAACAGGAAGGCAAGTGGACAGGTTCCAAGTGTCCAAAGTGACCCTGACCGAGTCACAGAATAACTGGATTGTCCACTGTTAGCTATCTGCTAGCTCTGCAAATAAGTTTAAACATTTTAAAATTATTTAATTAATATTTACATTAGTAAAGTTTACTTTTTTGGGGTCAAATTCTATGCATTAACAAATGTTTATTACCACTATTCTAATCAAAATGTAGAACATTTCCCAGGGCTCCAGAAATTCCCTTGTGTTATTTATCCCTTTGTACCCCAAATCTGTCCTCTATTCTCAGTCCACGAAACCACTGATCTGTTCTCTACCACACTCTAGTTTTGCAGTTTTAGACTATCTTATGAATGGAAATGGTATGAAAAGTGGGTTCTATGCCTTCCCACAATACAATCGGGCCTTACCTCTGCTGTTGAGTGTTTGTTGCTCAAAAGTGCTGAGCACTATTCCGTTATACAACTCTCACATGGCTTGCTTATATATTACTCAAGCCAGAGATACTTAGGTTGTTCCCAGGCTTGGGTGAACATGACTGAAGCTACTATAATCATTCATGTCTACCTCATTGTGTGGCCATGGTTCCACATCCCTTGGGTAAATATCTAGGAGTGAGATACCTGAGGACTTTGAAAAGCATTCTCCCTCCACAGAGGTACAAGTCTTGGTTAAGAGGGCTTTGATTATGCACTCTCTATAGTGTGCACATGTCAGGTATAACTCCTGATGAGTAAGAATCAGCCTTTTGAGTGGCAAAATGTCTTGGGAGTAGAGGTAATGATCGTGAAATATTATGAAAGTCTTAATGCCCTGAGTTGTGCACCTTACGAATGTGCACTTTTCTATGGGTTGCCTTACATCATACTTATTTTATCTTAGTTAAAAAAACAATAACCACAACAAAAACTAAACTAAAGCAAACAAAATATCCCCAGGAAATTTTGACAGTTGTTAAAAGTTACCAGAGTCTTTGCTTGATCTCCTTGTATATCTGCAGCAAAGTGAATTTTTCTTAGAAAATTTGGGGAATTAAAAAAATATGTTGGGGTAATTATCAGGTAAGCCTGTAGTTTAACAGAACATGGAAGTTGCTGTGGGTTTCCATGCCAGAATTCTGAGGTCATCCTCTTTGGTTTTGTCTAAATGAGAGCTGTGGGAGGTTGCGAGGGCCTGAGCCCTATTTCTCCTGGCTAGAGCAGTGTGGTTACATACATACATACACATCACATGCTGTTTTCATATGTGTTTCCTGGCAGCAAGTTTTCACAAAGAGAGGTAGTCAGAATTCTATAAAAAGTCTATCAAATATGCTTTTGGTTCACTTTGGAAACCTTCTGTTTTTATTTCTGTAAAATGCATATCAGAGCTAGCCATAGAAATTGCTGCTTCTCTGAGTTTTAATTTGAGGTTAACTCTAAAAATCAGTCACCAAACTTGATGTTTTTGCCCCATCTATGCTTCCCCATATTAATCTTATTACTATCAATATGATGAGGAGATAAATATAACTCCTTTTTAAAAGAACATTCTAGGAGCTGGGGAGATGGCTCCGAGGCACAAGTGCCTGCTGGGCAAGTGCAAGGTCGTGAGTTTGAACCCCAGTCCCACCAAAAAAAAAAATAAATAAATAAAAGAACATTCTAAAGTCACAGAAGACTATCAAGAAAGACCAGCTCTAGGGCCTGTTGAAACAGTGTTCAGAATCATTTTGGGAGCTGATGTGGAGGTACACGTTTATAACCTCAGCATTCAGAGCTGAAGTAGGAGGATTGCTGAGAATTTGAGGCTAGCCTAAGCTGCCTAGTGAGCTCAAAGCTAGCCTGAATTGCATAGTGAGACTCTGTCTCAAATAAACAAACAAACAAACAAACAATAATTTGTTATGCTGTAGGGTGCATGACTATGGATTCCCAACCCTTTGGGGGCTGGATTTTTTTATTTTTTATTTATTTTTTTTAACCATAAGAGATACATGACTCATTGCACTATTTGAAGAGCTCAAAGTTAACTCATAGCACAGATCCACCAGGGAAGGCCTTTTATGCATAATCTTAACTATGTAAAAGCATGTTCAAGCCTCCAGAGGTAAGGAAAGCTAACTACATGTCCCAAAGAAACAGGATGGTGAAGTCAGAAGAGCACAGTGACATCTGGGACTTTAGCTTTGGGCTTAATTTGTTTTGCAATACTGAGGATTGAACCCAGGGCCTTCATACCGAGCTGCGTCTGTCACACCCGCACCCCTGCCCTCTTTTGGGACAGGGTCTTGTTCCGTTGTTAAGTTATCCAGGCTGGGTTTATATTTGCAGTCTCTGTGCTCCAGTCTTCTGAAGTGCCAGGATGGCAGGCACCTGCCCCTACGCCTGGTTCTAGACTTGAGTTTTAGAGACTGAAACAGAAGCACAGAGAGAAACAGAGGCAAGAGAGCCAGAGTACAGGTTGGGACTCTGACGTCCAGGGTCCATTCAACTCTTCCTCCCAGCTGTGCCTCCTGAGACAGTTCTATGTTGTTACGTTCTCTTTTTGTCCCATCCCTGTCACTTAAACTTCTATCTGCTCGTCAAGGTAGAGGATCCTTATACATGCAAGGTTTCTTCTGGGATTTATGCTGCATATTCCTCGCAGTTCTTCAGAGGAGCCAAAAAGCTGAAGGAGCACGGTAGCTGGAAGTTGGAAGCTGAGCTCTTTCTCTCTAGATTTTTCCTAAGTTAGCACCTCTTTGGGATATAGGAGCACTTCCTCAGAGCAGACGTCATCCCAAACCCTGTACTCAGTTTCTGTAGAAAGGAATCTTGGAATCTGAAGAAGACATAGTTTGGATTTCTTGCTGCTAGCACCTGATGACTCTGGCCCAGTATCCTGAGGAGAATGTTCTCCTTTGTTCTCACTCCCTGGAGTGAAAGCCTCTTCAGAAGATTAGCCTTCCTATTGCAGAGTTTTGGGTATTGGTCTTCTCTACTTACTTGGCCATTTCTCCCACTAGGTTTCAGGAGTTGAACTGCAAAGGGCGGCAAGGCAGACAGAACTGCCCTTAAAGCCAAGAGGTGCTCAGTCATTGAGGAAGGGTACTGTGTACAGTGTTGGGGACAGGAAAGGAGAGGCATGTCCCCTGACCTGTTTAAACTGTGTCTGCGCATGAGCAGGAAGAGGAAGTTGCCACCCACACCTCATGCTTCATCTTCCCACTTTCCCCTGCGTTTTCAGACTTTCTCAGAACTAGAAGACTTTACACAGACTTGGCCATAGGACTACTGGAAAAGCATGTAAACTTGTTGGGAGATACTTCATTTTTGGCCTTTTAATTTCTATTTATGGATCTCTTTCCCTAGAACCTGGGGTCTTTGCGGGTCACAGATTGGAGAGCTCAGGCTGTCTTCCCTGGCAGAACTTTGTGTAGCAGGTTATTTCTGATTACTTCTCTTTTCTCACATTAACTTCTCCTGTCCTCAGCCCTTCTTTAAAGGCTGATGTAAGATTAGACCTTGGCTGTAGACAGTGACACAGTTTTAACATGTTGGTCCTCTCTCTGCTTCTGGGATGTTCTCTCCTCACCAGTGTCTGAAGGATTCAGGAGCACAGGGTATAAGGAAACATGGTAGAGCTGATATATATATATATATATATATATATATATATATATATATATATATATATATATCATTAAGAAATTCACCTGACTTATTGGTCTTATATACACAAGCCAGAAGTCCACAGCATGATGTAGAACCATGGAGTTAGCATACTGCCCATTCATCTGTCCACCCATCCAGTAAATAATTATGGAGCTTTCCTATGTGCATGCTCTGTCTGATACTTTGCGCTATATGCTGGGAAGGAGGGGAGAGGAAATACAAACAAAGAAGACAAATAACTCATAGTGGCTATTGTCAGATTTGTTTGTTTGTTTTTTGTCTTTTTGAGACAGGGTCTTGCTATGCAGTTGAGGCTGGCCTTGAGCTCACTTTTGTAGCCCAGGCTGGTCTCGAACTCACACCAATCCTCCTGCCTCAGCCTCCTGAGTGCTGGGATTACAGGCGTGAGCCACCATGCCTGGCGCTATTGTCAGATTTGAAAGAAACAGAGAGAGAGAGAGAGAGAGAGAGAGAGAGAGAGAATCTGATAAAATTGGCTAGTGCACACATTGCTGATCCTCAAGGCAAACAGTACAACTACTTCATAGCCTATAAATGACACCAAGAAACACCTCATGACGCCTTGGCAAATCAAACTCAAGGACACATTTCCCAAAAAAGGCAGCGGATCCTTGTGTCTGCATACCCTTTTGTTGTAATGGTGGTAAGCAGCCTATGATTGTGTGTTAGTAACATCTCTCTTTGTGGGAGTAGTGGTGTGATTGTGGACAGAAGTTCAAGCTGCATTCTATTTATAGCTTCTGGTGAGTCATTAATGTTACCTTAGCAAAGGAGAGGCCCAGAGTCAGCCTTCTGTTACTCTATCAGTCAAAAACTCTCTCACTGCAGCATTCTGATGAAATAAAAAGCAATCTATAAAGCCTTCCTAGTGATTTGAAAGTTGAGCCTTGTAATTGGTGTAATATTCTCACCCTTAGACCCAATATTGCACAATACAATTTTCATAGGTAACTAGATGAACTATCAACATGTAGGTTTTGTGTGGGGGAAAAAAATAATTCTTTGGCAGTCTTCCACTGATTTAACTAGCAGTCAATCTGGAAGATATGTCAACTGATCTTCAAAAATATTTCCTTTACAGGAAGTCTTTGTACCCTGTGCGACTGTGCCCTGGGTGACATTTCCCCCACACATGTAATCTTCACACTCATGACTCTTATTCTAACAGAGAAGTTGTGGTCAAGGTCAGACTATTCAGGAGAGATGATAGGTAATACTTTGAAATAGTTGTACTTTTATCAATTTGATCTGAAAAACAATCTCTGTGGTTAAGCATGTTGAATCCCCTATGTGCACTCAGAACAGCTTGGTGAGAGCTAATTACTGTGTAGGTTGGAGGATCAATTGGAGATATCAGACCAGACAGCCCTCACTGAAATTAGTTCAAAGAAGTTATTTATCAGCTATGTATTTTGGTAGAGCCTGGTAATCACAAATTGGTCCATTCTTTGTTAAAGACGTAACATATAACAGAGTATCAACACCCACTACCAGCAAGAATTGGAAGCACCTGGAACTTTCTTATACTTCTAATGGGACTGCACAATTGTACAGGTGTTTTGAAAGCCACTTGGGCAGATCTTTGGAAGTTGTACATATTGTAGCAATCTCAGTCTTTGCTAATTCCCCAAGAGAAGTGACAATAGAGAGCTCTAGTTGGAGAGTGGAGTATGTGGTAGATGCAGAACATTCAGACTGAGGGACACAGCCACTCAGACAGTGGTCCCAGCACTTACATGGGGATGACCAGCCTGAGGAACTGTGGCGGTGGAGATGCAGCCAGAGCAGGGCTCTGCGTGCTGTGGTTGGGACTTTGGCTCCTACTCTGATGATGATGAGTGGCTACTGTAATGTTTTAAGCAGGACGGTGACCTAATCAGATGTGCCTTTTAATAGATCAGCCTGGAGTGTGGACCATGGACCAAGGGAGGCAAGCATGGCTGTGGGAAGGCTGTCGAATTGTCCGGGACAATTTATGATGGGGCTGGGGTTAGGGATGTAACCTTGGAGATGTTTTCTTTTAATTTCTCACATCCCCAAGAAGGCTTACAATTATTCATTTTATATAATCATACTTCTAATGGAAACAATAGTGATTCACTATAAAGCACTCAAAATGCAAAAATAATTTATGAAGCACTAAAGCAAATTATAGAACATAAAGTATGTAAAGCTACCTTCCTATCCTATAATTAGAACATTATTATTATGATATACTTCAATCCTAGTCTATTTTATTATTTATTTATTTATTTATTTATTTTTTCATTCATTTAGTACAGCATCTACAGGGACTCACTACACAGATCAGACTCATAGTGATCCTCCTGTTTTTAGCCTCCCAAGCACTGGGATTATAGGTGCATGCCACCCTATCCAGTCTTAATGGCTGTCTCAGCTTCCCCCGGGGGTGGGGCCAGCATGGTATACCCAGGATCAAACCCTGGTCCCTGTGTCTGCTTAAGCAGGTCCTTTAGTTCACTGAACTATCTGGCCAGACCACTCTATTTTATTTTAACTGAATGCTCAAAGGTGGAACAGTTTGTGAAGAATACAGATTCATTTATCTCATGGCTCTTTGAACAGGAAGTCTAAGTCTAGAGCCCTGACATCTGACGAAGACCTTCAGATAGAGCATCAGCTAATGAGATAAGCAAATGTGCTGCCTGAGATCTTTTCTTATAAAACCACTAATGCCAAAATCGGGGCCCACCCTCGTGAAGGTCATACTCTGGTGACCTCACCTAATCCTAAATAATTCAATTAATAATTCTAAATAATTAGCACCTGCCAAAAGTCCTGCTGCCAAATGCAGATGAATTTGAGGATAGAGCTTCTAATGTGTATCTACGTGGAAGACATGTTGAAGCCCTAGCACACTCTCTAATCAAGACTGTATGCTCCATTTTGGAAGAAGAATTGCAAGCTGTCCTTGGAATGTGATGATATCAAGACTCTCCAGCTTATAGGCAATAGAAGTGGCTGCTTCTGGGGGCTGTGGAAGACCCAGATGAAGGTAGTCTGTGTAAGAAAGAGTGTGGAGGAAAGACTTCTAGGAGAAGAAGGAGGTTGGATGGAAGACTATAATTGTGCTAATGTGAAATCCTGTACTGTAGTACCATAAAAAGTTCAAAAACATGAAAAATCAAGCTCTCAAGGGACACTTAGCAACCTGGAGTGCTTTAAAAAAAAAATCAAATGTGGAATGGTAACAACATTTGGAGTTAGCGCTTTGAGTTTTGCAACAAATGCGATGAAACTGTGCACAGACACATGTACTCACATATACGGCAATCTCTGGCTTGCATATTTTAGTTTCTTGATATCCAGGGATAGTGAGCAGAAGTAGGCTGAGAAATTTGCTAGAGGTTTTGGATACAGGACAGCAGTTGTATCAATTCCATTTTCCAGGCTGTAGCAAAAACTCTTGCAGACTACAGCTTGGGAATAAATGGCATTTGTTTTTGTGTGACCTGTGAACTGTGAATGCTTTCATGCATTATGTTCAGTTTAACTTTTACAGCTGAAGCAATTAGATATTTAAATGTGATTACAAGGAACAGAAAAAATAGCTAAGAATGGATATCATCAAAATTAAAAACATTCATGTATTCGAAGACACTATCAAAAGAGTGAAAGACAACCCACAAAAATGGGAGAAATATTTATAAATAATATATCTGATAAAAACCGATATCCAGGATATATAAAAATTCTTACAAGTCAACAACAATAACAAACCTATCAAAATATGAGTAAAATAATTGAATGGACATTTCTCTAAAGAAATACAAATACCCTAAAACACATGAAGAAACACATAACAAATAATTACAGGGGAAAAAATTCAAACCACAGTGACATGCCACTTCATAGTCATGAGGATGATGAGCATTACCAAAATAAGAAAAAAATCAAAAAGTGTCAGCAAGGAATATAAAACTATACAGCTACTATGAAAAACAGTGCTGAAGTTCCTCAAAAAGCAAATGAGAGAATCACCATGTGATCTTGCAATTCCATTTTTCATTCTATATCCAAAAAAATCATAAGTGGAAACTTGCACAGATTATTTTTAAACCACTGCTTCACAATAGGCAAATTATTCACAACAGTTCACGTTCGTTAGCCACTCACATTTCAGTAGCATTGTTCACAATGATGCATTGTACACATTAACTAGCATGGTTTACAATAGCCAAAAGATAGAAATAACTCAAGCGTCCACTGAGGAACAAGTGGACAGACATAATGTGGTATATGCATATAATGGAATATTATTCAGACTTAAGAAATGAAATCTACACACAGACAACCTGGTTGAATCTTGAATACCTTATTTTAAGTGAAGTAAACCAAATACAAAAGGGAAAATAGTAAAAAAAAAAAAAAAAAAAAAAAAAAAAAAAAAAAAAAAAAAAAAAAAAAAAAAAAAAAAAAAAAAAAAAAAAAAAAAAAAAAAAAAGGGAAAATAGTGTCAAATTCTACTTATTTAAAGTATCTAAAACAGTTGAATTCAGATAGTCTTCAAGAGAGGCTGTGGGAGGGAGTTTTTGGGAGTTATTTTTATAGTGGGAACAGAATTTGATTTTAGAAGAAAGGTCCTTAGATAAGGATGATGGTTATAAAAATATGAATTTAGTCCATGCATCTTAATTATAAACTTAAAAATGTCTAAAATTATAAATTTTACTTACATATGCTTTAGCACAGAAAAACGGGAAGTACTCTAGAGAGATCCCATTTATTGCTTTAAATGTATTTAGTACAAGGTCTGTATGTGTAGATTGGACTCAGACTAATTCTCCTGTTTTCAGCCTTCCAAATGCTGGGATTATAGGCATGCACCACCTTGCCCAGTCTCAATCACTGTCTCAGCATGCCCTGAGGGCAGGGCTAGCACAGCACACCAGGGACTGAACCCAGGTCCCTGCATCTATCTAAGCAGGTGCTTTAATCCACTGAGCTATCTGGCCAGCCAGATCTGATGTATTTTACTTGATGTACTCCACAGATAACATCTTACTAAACTATGTAAAACATTGTGCAACTAACAAGTGTTACTCAGATTTGCTCCATGTTGCATGTACTTGCTTGTGTGGGTTTTTACATTTGTAAATGACTGAAAGATAAAGTGAATATTTTAGTGACACATGAAAATGATAAAAAATTTAAATTTCATAAAATTTTAATTGGAACACAGCCACATTCATGCATTAATGTATTGCCTATGGATATTTTTGTGGTACAGTAGGAATAAAGTAGGTAGGATACAGATTGTTCAGCCTACAAAAGCATGAGGCATTTCTTTCCTGAGCTTTTGCAGAAGGTTTGTTGACTTCTGTCTTAGAGTACAATTAGCTGCAAAAAAAAAAAAAAAAAGGCCTTGTGCATAAAATAACGTAGGGGAAATGCCTGGATGATACAAATGTAACTTTAGCCAAATGAAAATGGTGAATACTCAAGAGTTGCATTTATAAGATTTTAGTTGATGCCACCTGGCCTCGATGGAAACCTTAACTTTTTGCAAGATGCCTCTTAGCTCTTCTCACTACAGTATTTAGTATTGTGTTGCTGTTGGTCTGCTTTTTATTTAATTTTGAATTGTTCTCTTACTTTTGGTCATTGTACCAATGATTATGCTTTTGGTGCAAGTAAAGAAGCACATAACTGGATGTAGTCTCAACTTAGAAATTCACATTCTTTCATTACTATTTGAGAAGAAAGGGTGTTCTGGAGTTGATTAACTCAAGAACTCACATATGTAATGGAGGGGGCCGGCTCTTATGAGTTTTCTGCTGGGCCCTGTCCAGCTTGTTCTCTGGTTTGCCTTCTCAGCTTCCCAGTGCGGCTGTGGTGGTCCATCGAGTCTGAAAGTGGAAGGGATGAACAGACCTGTCTTTTGCGCCTGTTCTGTTGTAACCTGATGTGATGAAAACATGTCTAGAAGTCCCCTGGCAGGTTTCTTCTCTAGGCTGCTCACATGCCTCTTCCAGTCATGGTAAGGCGAATAAAATACCATGATTGTTCTGGAAGCGTCAGGATTCAGCTCTGGATGGAATGCTTCCAAAACGCAGTTATTTGATACATGAGCAAGACTGGAGTTTTGTTGGCAAAGGAAAGTGCGAGAGAATGAAGGGAGGTAACAGATAGTGTTTGCCATGGTCACGGTTTAACAACTGCTGCCTCAGATGTGGGATTTACTGTTTTCACTAAGTGTAAATGTGGAGCAGTGTCGAACATACATCCTTCAGTGAGGAGACCTCAGCAGTTAGAGATCTTTTCTTCATTCCTCTTCCCTCCCTTTGTTTAAAAACCGAAGCTAACTTGGTCTTTCTTCTAAGGGTGTGGCTGATGAAGAAACAATGCCTTTGTTCTGTGAGACTTTCTTTGTTCAGAGCTGGGGTGTAAATGTTCGCTCTGTTCTCCAAGATAATGTATCAAAGGGGTAGGGCTTTTAGGGAGGTAATTAGGTCATGTAGATGGAACCTTCAAGGATGAGATTAGCACCCTTGTGAAATGGATGCCACAGGGCCAACTGCCTTGACCCTTTCATCACATGAAGAACAGTAAGAAGGCACCATGCCAATGAAATGGGAGACAGGCCCTCACTGGACACTGAATCCTCTGGTGTCCTGATCTTGGATTTATCCAGAATCATGAGAAATACATTTTTGTTGTTTGTATACTATCCAGTCCATGGCAGTTTGCTAGAGCAGCCTAACAGGTTTAAGACATTCAGTTTAAATCATAAGTAT